>JAVLUZ010000548.1:718483-847675 GCA_036768485.1 Mermis nigrescens
TATTATTTTGCGATCGACTCCCAATAACTATTTGCGTAATTCATAGTAGCTAGTCGATACGGATTCTACATTAATCAAACGAATTTGAAGATAATAAAGCAGGAAGAAAAAAGGATTACTCGAATCAAGGTAAATCACTCCGAAGTAGATCTCTTAATCCAACTCAAGATCGTTCTGTCAGCCCTAAGTTACGTAAATCTGTTGTTGCTAAAATAAAGGAAAATAAAATGGATGATCAAGTTATAGCACTTTTACAACAAACAGTCGTACATATTCAAGATATGTATGAAAATCGACCTGTTTCATTATTAGCTGCTCCCCCACTCACTGCTTTTTCTGGCGATGGAGACACAAACTGGTCTGAGTGGGAAAAACAATTTTCTAATTTAGCGATTTTGGCTGGAGCATCGCAATTAAATCGAAAAATAGCTCTTTTGTCGACCTACTTGAGGGTCTTTCACAAACTCTCTTTGCTGAAATAGTACCCGAACTCCTGAATTCACAACTTGGAAAGAATGGTTTGATGAATTTCGTGGATATTTTCCAGATAATCAGCACATAGATATCAAACGAGACCAACTTCTCACGTTTTTTCCAACTCCCAGGAGAAGCAGTGCAGCAATACGCAGCAGATGTGCGCAGATTAGCTCTTAAAGCTCAACCGGGTTGGACGGGGCACGAACAAAACGATTTTGTTAAAAGTCATTTTCATTTCAAAACTCTTACCAAATCTTCGTCTTTGGGTTAGAAATGCCTCTCCAAAAACATTCGAAGAAGCGTTTCAGGAAGCACGAAAACAGGAAATTAATCGACTTACGAACAAAACACTTCACTCACCCCCAACGCCGTCTCATCAAAAAATAATAATGGAACAAGTCAGGTCAATTTTATTAAAAACACCTCAAGTACGAGTGATTTCAATAAGTTTTCAAGAAGAAAATTGTAAGGATGACGGGGAAAAATATTATGTACAAAGCATGAGGGAGAAAGATATCGCAACACTCTGTATAATTCAGACAAAAATATTAATTGTTATTTTGCGGAAAAGTGGAGTCATCGACAAATAAATTGCAGAACAAAAAAGCTAATCTTTTTGGCGAATCAATCTAATCGCTCATTTTTCAAACAGAAAAATAATTCGAGAAGTGTGCGGGCACAACCACAATAAGGGCGGGGCCCTAATCGAAAACGACGCACCTGGGTCGTGGTTCATTCTCTAACCGAGGTGCCTGGTCGGGTAGAAATGTTTCGAGCAATGCAACTAATGCGCATGCGGAGGATGACAGGCAGGACCCGATTATAAAAATAAGCTCGTGTCCACCTGAACAGGGAAGAGTAACATTCGACCCCATGTCAGTCGAAGACCCTGTCCTTGCTCAGGCCTACTCGTATAACGAGGCTGGATTTCCCTCCATGAGGTCGTTTAGTGTAACGTCCGAACTGCATGACGAAGTTAATTTTAGTTGGGAATCCGGGAATTTTTTTGATGACCCGAAAGGCGAAAATCATGAAGGTAGTGCTGATTTAAATGGGGTAAAAAACTGTAACATACCGAATTCTCATATTTTAAATGCGATTTGTAAATCAGAGGATGAATCCATGATTGTTCGCAGGCCGTCAGCAGTATTAAAAATAATTTGGGGCAAAGCACTACATCACACATTTTAGATCGAGATATTTCATAAGATATTCAGTACCTCTTTTATTTGCTCTTTATTTAAGCCTCTTCTTACTCACTCCAGTTTCATGCATTACTTTTTCGAACAAAAAATCGGAAAGAAAAATTTATTACGTTTGTGATGAATTTAGAGGGGTCATGCTGTTGCTGTACCAAAAGAAGTAAAATGTATATTACCTCACATTTATGGAAAAAATTAGCGAAAGGAAAAGTTACTCTATGGACTCTAATCATGAACCCACACATCTTATAGCTTTTAAATGTTTTATTAAGGTACGTACGATTTGTACTAATTACGGTGTATTTTTCTCAAAAGGTATCGTTGCTGATAAGAGTTATGTTAAAGCGGTATCGATAGAGCAGTGTAAATCAGTCTGGGCATTAAAATCTCACGAGCAAAAATTGTTATATAAATTTTCGAATGAATTATGGTCAACAAATAAAACTCTCATGGTCCATTATAAGTCCTGCTGTTATGATCACTGTGAAACGGTTGAGAATTTTATTATTGAAGTAGGATTCGTATTGTCATTATGATGGAAAACACTCATAAATAATCTTGAGAAAAGTAGTGATCTTCTGCAGAAAAGAAGGATGTAAAATCAATTTTTCTGCATAACTTCTTCATCAATTCCTTCATATAATAATTGCAAAATTTCATTCTCGTGTCATTCTTGTCGTTTTCAACAACAACAGCTCAATAAAATTGCTTTTCGCCTCTACTTCGTTGTGAAAATTTTGTAATCTATCAAATTATTTTGAAACTACAAAATTTCACATAAGATTCGCATTGCTGAAATTTTTGACAAAAAATTAACATATTGAAAACAATTACTAATCTCAAAAAATAATAATAACATGACAGATGATCAAACAATGGTAAATTCTCAAAATATTCTACGGATGAAAAATTTAGGGAATTTTGGCTACAACATTTTGTGATATTTGGATAGAATTATGTAGAGCACCGGATCGTTATCTTCAGTTAGTATGGCAAGCCACCCAGAATCGGCCAACTCTTGGTGCGAGGGCATTGTTGAAAAAGAAAAATATTTCGGCAAGATTTTTCGGAGAAGCTTTAGTAATATGGGATTGTCAAGCTCTCATTCCAGACGTGATTTTTGGAATTACACTTATAATAACAATTGTTATGCGTTTGTGCCAGTAAAAATTGGACAACAAATTTATTTTATTATACCGGGTTCCGAAGACCTAACTCATAATTCTCCTCAAGTAGAATGTACACGCAGATCTTATGGATTTTTTAAGAAAGATAAGTTGTGGCGTAGCAATAATGGAATCTCACACGTTAGTCAAATACCATTAGAAATTGTTTGGAACGAAAAATGGACTCCTTTCGTTTTTGCCGCCCCGCCGATTATGAAAACACCAGAAAAAATAAAATCTCATGTATTTTCGTCATTAATTCAGTACGTAACGAAAAGTGAAGAGTTAGAAATGCAAATGGAACGTTTAATTGATTATTCTGCTAACCTATCACTCAATCCTAGCTCAATTTCACATTTTTTGAAAGGTACGGGTCAAGCTGTTGCTGAAATCATGAAAGGAGAAGAGCAAGCCGTTGAACATTTAATTGTACATGGCTCACTCGATCTTTTAAGCGGTCTTACGAAACTCATATCAGCACCAGTGCAATTAATAATTAATAGTATTGTTATAATACTTGTTTTTGCATGCTTTGCTTACATTTGCTATATATTAAATAAGATTGGTATTTTTAGGTGCATCAAACTCAAACGATCACACCTAAGACAATCTCCCGAACGTGCCACACCCACTTTTGCGCAAAATAAGCAGACGACGGACGAGTATCGCTATCCAATGTCGAGTGCAAGCAGTGATACGGGTAATCTAACTCAACGCTTAGCTAAAGCTTTTAGTCCGATGATTAATAAAAATGTTGGGGAATCTCCTTCTGTATCGATTTTTGAGAAAGTTTCTGCTACTGTAGATAAAGAGATAAATCAAAGTCGCTATCCTAAAATTGCTGTTCAAATTAAAAATCCTCAAAATGGCTCAGCAGACATAACATATGCTATGTTAGACACAGGTTCGGAGATAACCCTCATGAAAGATAAAACTAGAGAAATTTTACGACTCCCTCTCTTGCCAACCGAAATTAAAACTGTTAAACAAGCGTGTGGGGTTAAATCGTCTGTATTAGGAAGTACATGGATACGATTGCATTTGATTAATAATAAAAATCTTTGTGATGATGACATGATAAGGGTTTACGTTGTTGCTGAATGTCCCGTTGATTTATTAATTGGAAATGATTATCTCTGGCGTTTTCCAAACTTACTATTTTTTGGAATCAAAAAATAGTGAAATTTGGACCTCATGAATTACCTACATTAAACACTCAGCAATACCCGGAAGGCGGAAGAGGAATCACCCGACTTGCAGAGACCACAGTGTTACCTCCTAGGAGTTCGTTAATCACTAATGTAAGATTAGAAGAGCCGTATAATAATTTAAATTGTGTGTTATTCGAACCGTTTTATCAAACGTTGAGTGAAAAGAAGATTCACGTTGCATGTTCAATAGACGCTCCTTTAAATGATGAAATAAGAATATGCGTATTAAACACATCTCAAAATTTGATAAAACTCTTTAAGGGTGCTCGGCTAGGTCGCGTAAGTTTTGTAAATGTTGAAAAATCTGTCTCTCTCGTTAATCACTCAAATCCATCATTAGATAATGAAACTTCATCGGACATAGAATATGAAATTCCATCAGACATAGAATTTTGTGAGATACCTGGAAAGCCAAACTTGTCTGAACATGAGAACTCACTCTTGCTGGCGCTTTTGACGAAATTTTCTAAACTTTTTGTGAGGGATGATATTAATTTGGGACGTACGGATTTAACCGAACATCACATAGAGACAGAATCAGCTACACCAATTAGGAAACCACCTTATCGTGTGCCTCATAAGCTAAGAGAAGTTATTGACGGAGAAATAAAAAAAATGCTCGAAAAATTAGTAATTCGCCCCTCTCGTAGCCCCTGGGCAAGTCCGGTTGTTTTAGTTCCGAAAAGAACAGGTGGCTACAGATTTTGTGTCGATTATAGGAAGCTAAATAGTGTAACAAAAAAAGATTGTTATCCCCTCCCTAGAATTGATGATATCATTGAAACTCTCAATAAAAGTGCATATTTCACGACTCTTGATCAAGCCTGGGGCTATTGGCAGATTCCTCTCACTGAAAAAGACAAAGAAAAAACTGCATTCATTACGTTTAACGGCCTTTACGAGTTCAATGTCCTGCCTTTTGGATTATGCAACGCTCCCGCCACTTTTCAGAGATTAATGGACCTTGTTTTATCCGGTCTGCAGTGGGACATTTGTTTAGTTTATCTCGACGATATATTAATTTTTGGCCACACATTTGAAGAACACTTAAGGAGACTCTCTATTGTTTTTGAAAAGCTTCAGGAAGCCGGACTTAAATTAAGATTAGAAAAATGCAAGTTCGCACAAACTAGTATTTCCTATTTAGGACACACAGTGAATCGTGAAGGAGTTTCTCCTGACGCTAATAAAATAAAAGCAGTTTTAGAGTTTCCAACTCCCATTTCGACTGACAAGGTGAAAAGCTTTCTAGGACTCTCAGGATATTACCGGAAATTTATTCAAAATTTTTCACTCATTGCCGAACCATTATATAATTTGTTAAAAAGGGATAAAAAATTTATTTGGAAAGTTGATCATCAAAAAAGCTTCGAAACACTTAAAAACGCTCTCACCACAGTTCCCGTTTTGGCATATCCCGATTTCTCTAAACCCTTTATCGTTCAAACGGATGCTTCAGGAAAAGGAATAGCTGGCATATTAGCCCAGGAAATAGATGGTCAGGAACACCCCATTGCGTTTGCAAGTCGAATTTTAAAAAAAGCTGAAAAGAATTACCCAGTTTTTGAACAGGAAGGCTTAGCAGTTGTGTGGGCCTTAAAACAATTTCGATCCTATATTTTTGAAAGAAAAATTATGGTAATTACAGACCACTCCGCTCTTCAATATATTCTTAAAAAACCGAATCCCTCTCCCCGAATAGCTCGATGGGGTCTAGCATTACAAGAGTATGATTTTGAGATTAAGCACAAACCAGGAAAGCAGCACACGAATGTAGACGCATTATCTAGGACATATTGTTCTGCAGTTGTTGAATCTCAACAAAAATGTTTTGATCTACATGATGGTCAAAATAAAGATGATTTTTGTCAAAATATGATAAAATATTTAAAAGATTATGAGTTACCGGAAGCTGAACAGGAAGCTAGGCACATAGCATTAATTAGCACTCAATACATCATCGAAAATGATATTTTGTATTTTATTGGTTCACCACACTCTAAGCTCAATGAAAAATTATTAGTCGTACCTAAATGTTTAGTGAATGATATTCTTTTTGCTTTGCATGATCACGTCCTCTCAGGTCATTTTGGTTTTAGACGTACCTATAATAGAATTAAGGAAAGATTCTTTTGGCCACGTATGTATAATGATATTAAATCATATTGTGAACAGTGTTTAAAATGCTTGTCGAGGAAATCTCCGAATAAACACACTCGTGCAAATCTCTGCCCTATTCAAGTTGGTGGACCATTTGAGAGGGTAGCGACGGATATTTTGGGCCCATTACCACTCACTGAAAATGGAAATCGATTTGTCATCATTTTTAGTGATTATTTAACAAAATTTGTAATGGGAGCCGCTATTTCAGATACAACGGCCAAAACAGTTGCAAAAACGTTTATGTATGAAGTAATTCTTCGACATGGTGCCCCCTCCTCACTATTATCAGACCAAGGCTCCAATTATATGTCGGAGTTGGTTAAAGAAATTTGTAATTTATGTGACACTCATAAAGTAAATACTACTGCATATCACCCTCAAACGGACGGATTAGTGGAAAGGTTTAATAGGACTGTTGAAAACATGTTGTCTATGTATATTAATAAAAATCACACCGACTGGGACGATTTTCTGCCTTTTGCTCTCTTTTCGTACAATACTTCAATCCAAGAATCAACTAAATTCTCACCTTTTTATTTATTATTTGGTAGAAATGCAAAATTGCCTATTGAAATCAATCTGTTGAAATCGAACCCACTTTCACCATATAAAATTGATCTCTCAGATTATGCTACAGAAGTAGCTAGACATTTGTACAATTCTCAAATTCTAGCGAGTGAAAACATTCGATTATCGCAAGAATCACAAAGGCAACAGTATGATAAAAAGGTGAAAAATATTTTGTTAGCTGTAGGAGATTGGGTTTACAAATTCTCTCCTGCTATCAAACCAGGTCAAACCCCAAAATTTTTACACCCTTGGCTAGGACCGTATGAAATCATGCAAATCAAGTACCCAACTGTTTTGTTAAGAAGTCAAGCTGGATCTGAAGAATGGATTCATGTAAACAGATTGAAAAAATCTCCCTCAAACGCTCTTAAAACGCAAAAACTCGAATTAAAAAATGAGAAAATTTCTAAAAGATGTCATTTCCCAACTCACACTTATAATTTAAGACCGCGTTATTAATATCATATATGTTTATGTTTATCATGCTAGCTTATTATCACCCATATTCATTTTAGTAAAAGAAACGAGTAATGCGGACCATGGGCACTCTCCTTCGCCAAAGGAATCAGCCGAAAGTGTATCATGGAAGAGAAGCCCTCAAACGCAGGTGAACGTTCCAACTATCTTTACTGAAGAGACTAACCGAAAATGGCAGCTTAAATTCAATCGGAGACCCACAGAATCGCGAATTCAATACATCCCAAAAGATGTGGACGTGGAAGAAGCTTGCGTTATTATACGAAATGACCCTCGTATTCCAAACTTAGTTGCCATGCACTGCACCACTGTTTTTTTTTTTGTACGAGACAAAGATTTTGAGGCTCGTACAAAGATTTTCGGGCCATCTTTGTACAATGTACAAAGACTTTTTGGGGCAAAGTAATAGTAATTTTAACGTTTTTTTGAGTATTTTTTAGCAAAATTTCTAAAAATTTTCGGCGCTTCGCGCCGAGTATCATAATTACATTCTATTTAGCTCCAGGCGCGGGCATTAAACACTCCAAAATCTATCTGTAAGCATCTTTGTACAGATTGAAGCATCTTTTACATCTATTTCCACTGTTTTATAAAGATTTTATGCAGAAAAAAGAACTATTAAACAACTGTGCACTGTTTTCTGCCGTTTGAAGATAAAATTGACTCTTTTATCTTGCGTTGCATTAAATTCATTAGCAAATTGTTGTCTATTATGAGATTCAGTCAGCACATTGCAACCGCTTATTATTTATAATTGTGTAGCACAAGTCATTTTAACTTACTGAGTCGAATTTTATGTGTAATTTCAACCTAAGTCTCGCGAAAATTTTGGCGTTTCGGGCCGAACTAATGTAACCAGCTGAATTTAGGACAAAGTTACACCTTTTGCGAAGCGTGCGGGTCACGGATAACAATCTAGTAGTATGTAAAAATGTGTACATATAATTGCATATCTATACGGTATATGTACCAAAAAAATTTTCGCTCGTACAAAGACTTTTCCGGGGATCTCTTGTATGTACCAAAGAGGCTCATCTTCGAAAAACAGTGCACTGCACCGAGTATTTTGAAATCGCCTCGGATGATAAGACGGATGGTAAATTTAGCTCGTTCAGACTCACACCTTCTTATAGAAAGCATGGAAAAGGTCCGTTTTGTGATAATTTAACTCTATGTCGTGCTGATGGGCTTATATATAGCTTTGATTTATTAGTGCTTCAAGAAATTCCCTCTCAATTAAGGAGCTTGTTGCTTGATAACACCTTCGTGAAAATTGGGTTCAAAGTAGAAGAAGAAACGATGCTAGCACTTATTAACACTGACAGTCGCCTTTCGGAATTTAAGTTCACACTCAATGTAGCTTCGGTAGCTGAGTTGGCAATGGAAAACAATATTGCACCGTTTTTTGATAAAAAATTTCCTGTCGAAATTGAATCATTAGCACATTTTTTCTTTTTAGCTGATGTAAAAAGCGCATTTACTTCGAATGTTATCCCCTCGGCACAGAGTGCAATTTTAGCAGTTCTGACATTCGAATTTTATTCGTGCTTGGAAGAGAATTACGATGAAATCAAACACACCTGTGCAAAGTCAAACTTAAAGCTGCCACCTCCTCTCATTTGGGTAGCTCGGGTCTTTAAAGATGTCGAAACACAAACAGATATGGTTGAATTTGTATCAAAGCCAAATGTTCAGATAGGTATCAATGAACAGATAGGTAAATCAAATGTCGCTCCTTATCTAAGCAGAGAAGTAAGTAATGTCGAGCAAATTGATCACACTATGGCTCACCCTCAAAGACAACCACGTTGGGTAGATGCTGGCCAGTGGAACCATCGCAACCCTAGTTTTAACTCACAAAATAGGCATAATCCAGCTTTTCGAAGGGCACCAACCCCACAGCCACAATCTTTTCGTTATCAAGGTGGGATGGTACAAGACGTCCGCACAAAAAACATTGCGCCGCGCTTTCAAATATTTTTGAAAACCGTGCAGCAGCAATTCAACGAAAGCTATGGCAGGTGTCGGATAAACGAATGGAGCCACTACGAGCTATTTTACAATGAATGGATCGAGGAGCTACATACAAGTTTTGTGATGCCGGAAGAGGAGATGCGAGAGAAGGAACAACGGTTGCTTAATTTTTTGAAGGTTCGCGTCGATTCAAAACCTGGAGAAATTTGCGATTATCGAGCTGGGCCTGCAGAGCGCATCAACCCGCCTTATCAAGCTCAGCGCCCCATGCATTATCGTCAGCGTCCATATCGCTAAGCAGCTGCTCTACGCTTGATAATGATTATGATTTATCAGTACATGCTTATCACATATTGCTTAAATGTACTTATGAAATCATTTTACGTAAGCCCTTCCAACTGGGATTGAAGAGACAGGTTGTTACTGTTGTTTTTTCTCTAAACTCACTCGACTTTATTTATTTAAAAGATAATTAACAAATTGACTAAATGTTTAAGAATCACTAACATAATATCTCTTTGGGCTTAGTTTTTTCTAAACCAGGTAGAATGTAACGAATTAAATTTCGTACTTTCTTATTTTCTATCACACGTAGCTCACACGCCGTACGAATAGTTACGTCATCTACATTTCTACGAATTTTGAAAGGTTACAAAAAATTATCAAACATCTCATCTCCGAAATTCTAACGTGACGATAGTTCGACCGAACACACATTGCCCACTCACACTCGTGACAGAGTCGAAGTAGCTTATGATCTTTTAATATAATATAAAATCAAAGTTCACGAGCCTTAAGTTTAGTTGTAATTCGACCGTGTAGATCCCCACTTGCCCCACTGGGATACGGCTTAGTTGTACATTATGCTCGACTGTGTTATACGCATTTCTCGACGCTTCATATATTTATATTATTAATGCTCCTTGTATCCGAGCCAAGTAATAAAGCGAACCTGCATTATACAACTAGCAACAACGCTACCGTAACACTCTATCATAGTACCAAAAACTTTGTATGTACAAAATGTACAGACTTTTGTGGACCATCTTTGTAGATGTACAAAACAGACCTTGCGCAGAAAAACACTGATTCGAACTACATAGCTTAGGTGCACAAGGTCAAGGTCGGCAGGGAGGGGAGTGAAATCCAAAAAATTTAAAACGGTCAATTTAACGCTTGCGATTTTTTTGCTGTTTTAACAATCAAAATGGTCAATTAGCCTATAAAACATTTTTACGCAGTAATATCGCATTTTAAAAACATTCTTAGTCCATTTTGACTGTATTATATCGCTTTTAACACTAAAAAATAGAAAAATTCAATTCTCAAAAAAGATACAAAAAAACGTCCCATCTACTTAAAATCGCCGGCCGGCTCACCCTTCAGGGGTGAGGGCAGTAATACCCCATGTGTATGTATGCTACATAACCCGAGTTATTGAATGCATCTGAATTTTCTATAATATGACAAGAATTAGCCAATTTATACTTTCCATAATAAAACTAAATGAACCAAACAGTAGCAGCAATTAGCACTAAAATATACGAGTATTAAAAGAGCTAAGCCAGTATTACAAATTTGAAATAACATGCATTAATTATTCTGCTGAATTGACTTTTTTAGAAATGGCAGTCCTCTATAAGATGACAAAGATTAACGATGATAAATGTGTTTACTATAATTTTGACTAAAAATCGCAATGCGATCTCAAACTTGAAATGTGGTTGTCGAAAAAAAGAAGAAAGAATGCAAATAAAAATATATACAAATAATGATTTTAATTCCAAACCTGCTATTAATATCTTGACTTTTCAGGTCGTCGCTTGAAGCTAAATGAAACACAACGTGAACTTTGGCTAGATTCGAATGCCTTGTGAGATATACGTCGCCAAATGACAGTATTTCTGCACTCTTAAATTTAAACAACGCAAGAAGCGATAAAACGCGTAATCAACGCAACCGCAAATGGGCGTCGGGGAGGGGGGGAGTCTGGGCCCCAGGATATGAAAGACACCCAAAATCGATGAACCCCATAATTAACGCTATTTTAGGCGCTTTGGTCGCATCATACCCCAGAATTTCGTTGCTGCCCATGTTCGAACGCAACACAGAGACATTTACCAGCGACTGATTGAAGTTCGATGATTTTTCCGATCCATTTTTTGCGTTAGCCCCCTGCCTGTATTGATTTGCTCGATTGATGTCCTTTTCTATAGCTATAAGTTGATCTTCCAGCGAATCGAAATGCAGTTCTGGCCTTTCTTCACATGCTCGTGAAAATCCTGAATAAGCTAAATCTAATGATTCACAGCACATATGCTACATTCAATCATGTAAACAACGCCATCTTCAAACAGTAAAGGAAGCAGCCCATTAGCGATTAAAACTTCATCATTAAAACTTTTATAATAGAATATAAAATAATGCAAGAAAACTTGAAGTATCGCATATTATTGTACAAGGCGGCCACTGAATTCCCAAAATAAAATTCCCGGGTTTTTCCGGGTTTCCAGGGTGATTTATAGACTATTTCCCGGTTTTAAATCATGCTTTAAACGCACACTATATCCGCAGAAGTGTCATGATTAGAACACGAAAAAGGATAAGGCACAAGCAACTTTTAATCAAACAAAAGCAGATACTACACGAAACGTCTTGGAACAATCATAATTTCTTTTTCAATTATGCTAACGAGTTGTCGATAGCAGTTCTCGCCAGTGTTTTTTTTGTACAAGGTCCGTTTGTACATGTACAAAGATGGTCCCTAAAAGTCTTTGTACATTTCGTACACACAAATTTTTGCGTTATATAATATGGTACAGTAGCGATTTTAGTGTGGCAAAAACAGAGTTGTTCGACCTTTGGTTACGTATTTTAACAATTTCTAGGTTTCTGAGAGCAAGAATCAGTATTAATCGTCTCAAAACGGCGCGAAGCGCCGAAAAATTTGGCATTTTTCTTTTCAAAATGCAATTTCTGAAATTATAAAGATATATAGAAAACACAATTGATCATTTCAGCGCGGAGCGCCGAGAATTTTGCAAATTTCGAACCTTTTTTGCAGTTTTGTCTTCCAAAAAATCCTTGTACATGTACAAAGACGGTCCCCAAAAGTCTTTGTACATCGCGAAAAATCTTTGCCGAATACAAAAACCGTGCTTCTCGCAGCCAATTAGTGCTGGCCTCTAAAAAAAACCATTTTCATGTTTTTGGCTTATAACTTCAGAACAAATAGCATTGAAGAAGTCAACAAACACCTATTTTTGACAGCTGCCCTAGGCCTATAACTTGCTGCATGGAAGAATTTGTAAGCGCCATATTTTATAGCAAGCTTGCATGAAATACGAAATTTTGAATAAAAACCACTTTTTCCTAAAAAAAACCATGGGAAATAAAAAAACCACCCCCAAAATGTTATGCGAAGTGCATAGTTTGCAGCGTAAACCAGTTAGTTGACCTTAAATGATCACATTTTTGAAAAAAAAATTCATTTTTTACGATATTTCCGTACATTTTATCACATTTATATCAATAATTTTTCTGAATTTCATTAAAAGTTCTATAAATTTCACAAATAGAGTCTTCAAGTGATAAAAACGACTCTAGGTAAGACTCTTCTACATCCTCTGCAAGAAATCAGTGCAAAATTATGCAACTTGATGAAAAGTAATTTCGTTGCCATGGCAACGTAAACTTAGCATTGGTCTTTTTTTATGTTACATTGGTCTTTTTTAGGTTACAATCGAACTTTTTTGGCAGTTTTTGGGGTGATTCTTATTTTTTGTGAAAAATAAATATCAGGCATCATGAAAGGTGCTACGAGGCACATTCCTGCTAAGTTTTGTAAAAATTGGTGCTGGTTTTTTTAGGTTACAACTGGTTTTTTTAGGTTTGACTTTGAAGGTATACTGTAGCTATGTGGATGACATAGGAGAACTAAATTTTTTTCTGACATTAGTCTGCAAGGGAGCCTAACGTGGAAACATAAAAGATTCCAGCAAATAAGAATACGGGTAGAAATACTGACCCTCAAAAATGCTTTAAAAAAATCATAAAAATGGCAATTTTCAGGAACTTTTCGACAAATTTATATCTCAAGTTTCTGAATGATCCGGAAAGCAACCAGGGGTCAGTTGTAATCCTCACGGCATAGCTTGTTTGCCAGTATAATATCATCAGTCATCTCCTTTTGGTTATGGGAAAAAAGAGGTGGTTTTTTTTTAGGTTACAAATCGACTGGTTTTTTTTAGAGGCCAGCACTATAGTACGAGTAGCGATTTTAGTGTGGTAAAACAGGGTTTTCGATCTTTGGTTGTGTATTTCAGCCAATTTCTGCGTTTCTCACGCCAAAAATTACTAAAAATTGTCTCAAAACGGCGCGAAGCGCCGAACAATTTGACATTTTTCCATTCTAAATGCAAATCGGCGATTTTAAAGATATATAGGACCAGTAGCGGATCTAGGATTTCTCAAAGAGGGGGGTAGGTATCCCAACTTTTCCAAAAACAGTCAAAAATAGGTCCAAAAATTTGCCCTCAACGCGCAAAATAGCTTTTTTCCGGTGTTTTAAATTGTAAACTTTTACATAAAATCACTTAACGTAATACTTTTTCTAATGTTAGACAATTTTGTGCGAAAAAATCATTGAATTTCTTTGACTTTAACAAAAATCTGGCGCGAAGCGCCTAAAAATTTGTGAAATTAAAGGCGGATAGACGTCTAGAAGCATGATTTACTGGTTCATTTCTCGTATTTATAGCATTTGATGCGAAACATCGGATTTTTTGATTGAAAATAGAAGAAACCTATGCAAAAAGATCTGTTAAAGTTGTTTTGAAACCTACATGGACAGAAAAAGGCTTCCAGGCAGTGTTTTTTTTGTACAATGTCCGTTTGTACATATACAAAGATGGTTCCTAAAAGTCTGTATATTTTGTACACACAAATTTTTGGGTACTATGATATAGTACGGTAGCGACGTTAGTGAGGTAAAAACAGAGTTGTTCGACCTTTAGTAGTGTTTTTTGGCTAATTCCTGTTTTATGATGACAACAATCATTAAGGATCGTCTTAAAACGGCGCGAAGCGCCGAAAAATTTGGCATTTTCCTTTCAAAAAGTGATTTCTGCTATTATAAAGATATATAGGACACACAATTACTCATTTCAGCGCGAAGCGCCGAAAATTTTGGCGAATTTCATACCTTTTTTGCAGTTTTTGTCTTTCCGAAAATCTTTGTACATCTACAAAGACGTACCCGAAAAGTCTTTGTACAACGGGAAAAATCTTTGCCGAATACAAACAAAAGTGCTTCCATGTCGCCAAGAAAGTAAATAAATGTCAGTAATAGGTATCATCCGGCGCGTAGCGCCGGAAAAATTTGAAAAGAAATGGTCACTGACGGCTAAAAATCATTGCAAATTGCTTATCCATTCTTTATCTCGCCAAATATTTTTAGCCAACGGAGGGGGGGGGCGGCAGACCCCACCCCCTTAAATCCGCCCCTTTATAGAACAAACAATTACTCATTTCGGCTTAAAGCGCCGAAAATTTTTGGGAATTTCACACCTTTTTACAGTTTTTCTCTTCCCAAAAATCTTTGCACATGTTGTACACAAAAATTTTTTGGGTACTATATCTTAGGGCGACTTTAGTGTGCAGCAAACAGAGTTGTTCGACTTTTGATAGTGTATTTTAGCTAATCTCTGGGTCTCTAAGGGCAAAAATCACTAAAAATCGTTTAAAACGGCGCGAAGCGCCGAAAAAGTTGACATTTTCCCTTTTGAAATGCAATCTCTGTGTCACGATCGACAGGGTTTTTAAGCTTCATGTTCATATAGAATACGTAAGCATTGTCTTAATGCAATATGATTTTTCTAATAATATTACGAAAATTATGTTTATTTTTATTCGTATAATATTCGCAAAATCTAATGTTGTGATATAAATCGCTATTTTCAAAACGTTAAATATTATAACGTCCTGAATTTCCCGAAAATTATAATAATTATACTATAAACGTTTATCTTTATGTAAATATGCGAAAAGGCAAAATCGAAGGCTAGCAAAGCGATTATATGCAACAGCATGGTCAAAACCAGTCAAAACCGGTTTTAAGAACCAGACAGAGAGGACAGACGTCAGACAAGAATGGAAACTAAAGATTAATTAAGCTTCCCACACTTAAAATATCAGAAAACACGAGACTGCGCGCAAAATATACTCAAACAACTGACATTGTTTACTAACTTTTGGGTCATGTGAGTAACTTATTGAAATGGTTACTCAAGGTCAAAAGCATAAGATATAAGTTGACGAAAAACGCGCATGCATGCAGACAGATGTAAACGTGAGAACGGGTGAGGAAAAGATATCCAAAAATGAGTCATCAAAACAACACCTTGTGCGCCCACCGATTTTCATATAAAAGCGGCGCGACTCAAAGCTTTGGCTCTTCCTACCTTTGTCTTGCGTCTGGTCATTGCCTTGTCCCAGCCTGAAGTCTCGGTGTCAGCCTAATTGCATGCATTCAAAGATCATAATCACTGACGCTTTAGCTAATCATAGCTAGCGCAATCTGAGCCCACAGTTACGTCTTCCTTCCCGCCTAGCTTACGCTTATGTCCAATTATTGAATGATTTGGATGTTTTAATTTAATTCTCGAATAAAATTATAAATTATCAATTCGTTGTTGTTATCCTATCAATGCATGCAAACGCAAGATTGCCCTCAAACCTATCTTATTAAAAAAGTGCGCAAAACTTATTAGAAAAATGGAGCATAAATTGGCGAGTTTAAGCTAAAAGTTGTGAAGGCGGAAAGAGGGCGTGACATCTGCCGTTATAAAGATATATACTAATTTCTTGATGAAAATCCCGTGTTTTTCCCAAGTGCCAAGCTTTTTCCGGGTTTCCCGGATTTCCGGGTGAGTGGCTGGCCACCCTGATTGTGAGAAGAGCTCGAAATTTTCCGCCGCAGTTTACTACATGTGCGCCTACTTGACGATGTAGCTAGTGCCACTATTTCAACTCAGTTAATACGTGAGCGCTTTAATAAGATTTTCAAACAAAAAGAATCTTTCTGACTGATGATTCGAGGACGGAACAAAAAATTCTTCGTGTTTATAACGTTAAACTGATCTTAACGAAAAGACAAAAACCACAACATCACTACTACCCAGAATTCTTCTGCTGCTCATATTATGGGGTCGAATATACATGGACTGGGCAGCAGCCAAAATCTGGGGGAGTCCGACGGGGCAAAATTGCCAAAATAATAGCATGGACAATTCAATGCTAGGGGTCTACCGATACTGGATTCTGGGAAGAGGGTCTAGTCTAGACCACAGATGCAAAGCGTGCACGATCTTGGAGAGTTCAGCAGGTCTGGGTGTCGAAAACTTAGCTTTTTGGACCTAAATGACCTCAAAAACTGGTGTAAGCGCTAAAATAGCCTTAAAACTACGTTATTTCACAGTTTCTAGTCAATTGAACGCACTCTTGATGAGAACTTTCAATTTTCATCCATTTATTCCTTCATTTTGCCTCATTTCCCCCAGAAAAATTCACGTTTTTGTATTCTGGAGGTATAGTAGACCCCTAAACCCCACGTGCATGTCTAGTAGATCCTTCACGTCCATGTGTGATGTTAAGTCAACAAGCACCAAGTAGCATTTTGCGTTTACATTCGCTGGCGTACTGTAATTATTATTATTATAGTAGCGCTAGCACGCACAGTAAGATCAGCGAGATCATGGAATAAAATCTACGAACTAAAATATAGCAAAAAGATCATAGAATGTACCTTTACTGCATCAAAATCTATTATTATCTTTCTTCAGCATTTGAAATGGCCAGTTTTTTGTCATTTGTTTCGTAAAGGGAAAAAAAGAGATGAAATCTGAAAAAATAATCAAATAAGAGTTTATTTAGCATTTTTTTAACGCAATACGTTAACTATCTCCGTTCTTGTTTATAAAAGCGACTGTTTTAGAAGAATTTTGTATTCGTTTAAAGCTGGCAACATTCATTTAGAACATAAGTGAGCAGATTCTCAAGGTTAAAGACAAAAATTCCTCAAAACACAAGACTTTCTACAAACTCGCTGACAAAAACTTCCGAAGTACTCGCAACCCTCGCACATACATATCCTTGATAAAGAAATCAAAATATCCATTATTGTTACCGTAGAATCTGATAATTGACAAACACTATATTTAATTTAATATTCTTATAGGGCATTTAAGATGACAGATTATGCTTATAGATATTAAGTTTAAAACTATAGCGCATAATTGTCTGATAAGTACACTTGACTTGACTGATTCATGCATATTTCCGAAATCAATTACGTAAATTATTTAGGAATATGCTGCTTGCATAAAATTAAAAAACTAATTCAAACAGAAAATAATACGACAAATAATATTACGAATGCTTACCGGTTTGCAAGCTGATATGATACATGTGGCGATTATCAACTAGCAGAATCAATCCATGCAACATATTAGCACTGTACAATCCTAAGGCCGTGTTTAGCTGTTGCGAGGCATCGAAATCGCTGAAATTTTAGTTGTTTCTACATAACAATTAAACTACTCATTATGTACAAACACTTTTTATTTTTTATATTAGTTTTTCTTCAATTTCGCAGAAAATTTCACAGTAATACTCATGTACATTCTTGTTATAAATCGCGAAACACGGAAGGCACTTGATTGATATAAAGTAGCAGGGCCAAGAGAACTATTTAGCTTCTAGTAATGCAACGGATCCTCAATTTCAATTTATCGGGATTCGGATCTCGATTCTCACAACTTACGGGTCCGGATCTTAATTTTCACAACTTCCGGATCCGGATCTGAGTAGTAAAAACTGAAACTACCGGATCGGATCCGAATCAGATACAATATGCATATCAGTTCTTGCTGACTTAATAAAGTAATCCATTGTTGATTTAGTGTTATGCACTATCTTATTTATCATGCGTATTTATTTGTGCCTCAAAGGCAAGTGTTCTTTGTTTAATTTAACCTCATATAAGTATGTACGAAGGCGGTCCCCAAGCCCTTGTACATTTTATACATGTAAATTTTGGGGTGGTACCTGCCTACTACTACATAGTACAGTAAGGCTTCTTGTGCGGTAAAACTGGGTTTTTGACATTTGTTGGTGTAGATTTAGCCTACATATTCCCGGGTTTCTGGCGATAAAAAATCTAAAAAATTTATCAGTAGAAACATTTTAACATTTTTACCATTTACAGGAAGAATTTTGCGTCCTTTTTAGTGATGATGAGCTTAGGAACTTTAATTTGCGATAACCAAGAAATTAAGTCACTTTGGATGTTTTAAACGCAATTTTGAAGCTTTGGGAAGGGATGCTAAGCGAAGCAGAAAATTATCAACTTTGTACGAAACGGCTTCTAGCATATATGCTTTAAGTTCAATTCTAGCTTAAACTTTTAACGGACAATCATTGCAAATTACTCAACTGACTTAATTGAAGTTAAACTCATTATTAATGGTTCATAAACAGGAATAGAACAATAAGCAGCGCCAAACGCTGGAAAATTTGACGGTCTTGTCATATTAAACGCAATGTTATCCATTATAACGACATATTGAACTGGTTACTGATTCCGGCGGGAAGCGTCGAAAATTTTCTGAAATTTTCGACATTTTTACAGTTTTCGTCCTCCCTAAAATCTTTGTGCATTCAAAAAGCGGGTCTCAAAAAGTCTATGTGTACATATCCGGAAAAACCTTTGCCAAATAAATACAAAAAATCGTACTCAATGAATCGGCGTATTTAGTAGAGAGCAATAAATCTTGATTTCCCATGCTACATCTCCATGCATTAAGATATCTTTCAGTTGCCACGACCATTATTCTATTCAAACAGCTTTTCAGCAGGACGAGAATAGTATATCAGCCAAAGTTCAATCATATGCATGGTGAAACAGTTAAATTTCGTTTACTGACCAGATGCTAACTTCACTTATGAGTGTCAATATTTATGTGTTGATGTTTGTAATTGTGGAGAGCTACAAATTTTTCTTGGTGAAACTGACATTGGTTAAATGCTGACTAACTCAACAAGTATCTGTCAATCACATTTACAGAAAAACGTGAAAGATTTCAGACCTTTATTCATTTGATAAAATGCCTAAATAAATAGTCGTTTCCGGATCCAGGTAGTAGAAATTCAGACTTCCGGATCCGGATTCGGATACGAAAAACATTCGGGCAATACCGGATCTAGATCCGAGTACCCATTACCCGTTTCGTCACTATTAGCTTCGCAGAGCTTCATTAGACTTGAAATAGTTTCTGAAGAATAAATGTTGCAAAGAGGCAGTTGACTCCACAAATTATATCTCCCACACTCATTGCCAGAAATTACCGCTATATAAGAAGTTGCTTTTCCAAATTTTGCAATCCTCAAATAAAAAAGTCATATTTAATTCTCAATTTAATTAAATATTAAATGCTAATGCACTGAATTTAAAATTGAAAATGTTTGATAACCACAATTCCAATATTTTATTTTTGCCGAATTTCAAGCTGCGATTAAGATGATCAAAATAAATTGATGAAAATCAGGAAATAAAACTTAAGTTTCACGACTCGGCGACAAAGCACTGACTAGAAAACATTCCAGTGCAGGCAGCACAGCATACGACCATATGTGGGCGTGGCGGGGTATGCACCTCCCAGAAACCAAAATACCCCCCAGAATTCAATTTTTAAGATTTTTTTGTTTTTCGCAATTTTTTGGTGCCAATGGATAGTGCTCGACTGGAAACGTTGAAAAATGGTGTTTTTCCGCCATACCACCATTTTTAAGGCCATTTTTTGACCTTTAAAAAATCTTGCAAGCCCCCAGAATTATGGTGCCGCCCACCTAGGCGTATGACACTAAGAAAGCCTTTGTCGCTGAATGTATCAAGACGGAAAAACAAATTCTTAATTTTGGGCCCAAGACGCTAAAAAGATCGCATTTTGTAATTCCCATTAAAATAGCTTCTGACCAGAATGAAAACACGTTTGATCACTCATTATCGCCAATCGATGGCTTTTCACTTTCTGTGAAAATGTAAGACGAAAAACATTTTCGACAAAAAAATCGGGAGTAAATTTCGGAGTTGGAGTGAATCGAAATCAAACAATTTTTTACTTAAATTTTGTTCAATGTCCACCAAATGTCTTGCTAAGGATTTTTTATACGACAAAAATAATAAGATTGTTGTACCTTAAAAATCTAGCTATGCTACACATACTCAGTTTTTAATAAGAAAAATGAAAATTTGCGTAAATAACTTACTAATTAGATAAAGAAATGTACGCGGTACACATAAAATTCGACTGAGAAAGCTAAAATAACTTGCACTACAAAATTAGAAATATTACATAAATTGTAATATGCCGATTAGATCTTGTAATAAGCACCACTGCGCGTATAAATTCAATGCAACATAAAGATAAATCAGTCAATTTTATCTTTGAACGGCAAAAGAATGCAAAGTTATTAAATAGTACTTATTTTTGCATAAAATCTTTAAAAACAGTAGAAATAAATACGAAAGATATTTGAATCTGCACAAAGATGCCTAGATTACAGAAAGATTGATTTTGGAGTGTTTAATGCCCCTGCTTGAAGCTAAATACAGTATATTAGCGATATTCGGAGCGAAGCGCCGAAAATTCTTTGGACTTTCCCTAAAAATAATTTAAAAAATATTAAAATTACTATCACTTTGCCCCAGAAAGCATTTTTTGTTCAAGGTCGTGTTTGTACATGTACAAAGATAGTCCTCAAAGGTCGTTCTTTGTACATTTTGTACACACAAATTTTTTGGTACTATGATATGGTACAGTAGAGATATTAGTGTCGTAAAAACAGAGTTGTTCGACCTGTGGTAGTAAATTTTAGCTAATTTCTGTGTCTCTGAGGGCAAAAATCTCTAAAAATCGTCTTAAAGTGGCGCGAAGCACCAAAAAATTTGTCATTTTTTCTTTCGAAATGCTATTTCTGCCATTATAAAAATATATACAACACACAATTACTCATTTCGGTGCGGAGCGCTGAGAATTTTTGGCGAATTTTAGACCTTTTTTGCAAGTTTTGATTTAACTGACTTCTAAGGCCTAGTGAAGCTCTAGTTGGTAAAACCACGAGACTCTAGAAATAAATGATACTTAGCTGTAAGGTTCGATTCCTGGTGCCCACAACTTCTTATATTCTGTAAGAGCCTGACGACGACGGTAGGTTAACTGTCGAAACGTTGCGTATTATTCTTAACATATTGTATTGTACCTACGGGTTTGAATAAAGCATTATTATTATTTTATGTGACTGCCAATAGGCCAAAAATATACTTTCTTTAGTTTTGATTTACCGAAAATCTTTGTGCATGTACAAAGACGGTCCCGATAAGTCTCTGTACATCGGGGAAGTCTTTGCTGGAATACAAAAAACAGTGCCAGAAAGTATTTTAACATTGTATAGAGATGACTTCGAAAATGAATGCACGAGCCAAAATCGATTTTTGGGGAAAACCTGCATTTTTTTGGCCACTTTAAAGTGCCTTTGCGGATTTCCGGCCAAAAATTAGGTGGTCGTTTACCCCCCCCCCCCCTCCCGTCGTAAAATTTTAACCCACCTCCCCATTTTTGGCGAAAACTTACGCTTTTTGGCTATTTTTAGGTTTTAGCCGTTTTTGGCTCAAAATTGGAGTCGCTTACCCCCCTCCTTTCTTCTAAAAATGACCAGGGCACCCTACCCGAAATTTCCGGCCGTTACATGTGTGCCGGGGGAGGACCCCTTCTCCTAAAATGTTGAGCTGTTACATGCATGTTTTATAGTGATAATTTGTCCATTTGCTCTAGCTTACATTCAAAAATACTGGATCACTTCATGAAATTCTAATAGTTAAGTGCATTTTTGCCACAGTAAAAACTAAGTTCAAACAAATTCAGGTTTTCACCAAAAATCGTCTAACAGTGACTTGAGTCTTGGACCCTGAGGGGGGACCCCTTTCACCCCCTATAGGAATATGTGAGTGAAAACCTGGACAAGAGTAGAAAAACCTAGTAGGAAAAGATGAGGTATAATCGAATTAGGCTAGAAATCTTTGATTCCTCTGCAAGATATACGACAATCAAAATGGCAACAAAATCTCACCGCGCTATGAATCGAGAGAAGTCTAAACTGTCTGTACATATCAATCTGAGATTATGCATTGTTTTCATCTGAGCACCTAAAAACACAGACATGAATAATACAGTAAATTTCTGACAGAATTGACGACGCAAAAAAAGCAAGGAAGCATACAAAAAACAAGAAATGAGCAATCCTTAAAAGGCAAAAAATGGCCTGCTTACCTAATTGTATGGTAAAGCTTTCACTTAAACTTGTCTTCGGTTCATTTATGGACAAAAGACTGAAACTCTTCGAAGGTACATCATCAACGGGAGACGTTTTACTGCAAAAATAAAAAAATAAGACAAAGTTTATTATTCAAACCAAGGCGCTTGCTGACATAAGTGCTAAGAATAAAAATCATTAAGATATCAAATTGTGTGATATTGCGGAAAAAGGTGAATACAAAGAAAAATGCCTTGAACAATACACAGAAAATACAACAAAATCAGAAATTTGTCCAAGTTTGACCAATCGATCAGAAGAATCGATGCTAAAATAAATTGTTGTCCGTATTATTGATTTCCGGCGCTTTTTTAGTTATATGAATAATTCAATTTCATTTGCACACTGGCTTCCAACGTTCTTGTTATATGCCTACATGCAGGCATATGTACGTAGGCAGCACCAAAATTCGGGAGGGGGGGTGCAAGATTTTTCAAAGGTCGGAAAATGGCCTTAAAAATGGTGGTATGGCAAAAAAACACCATTTTTTAACGTTTCTCATCGAGCACTATCCGTTGGCATCAAAAATTGAGAAAAAAACAAAAAATTTTAAAAAATTGAATTCTGGGGGGGTGGTTTTGGTTTCTGGGGAGTATTTTAGTTTCTCGGGGGGGTGCATACCCTCCCAAACTCCCCACACCCAGGTGTGCATGCAGGTCGTCCGAACCAGGATTCAGTCAAGTGGGATAGAGGGTCGGACCCAATATAAATCGGTATATACCTCGAAAAATTCGTTAGGATAGCTCGCCAAAACCGCATATTCCGATATTTTTCGACATGCTCTATCCGTTAAGATCATCAAATTCCAACTTCTCAAGAAAATTTTTTTTAAAGTGTCGTTTTTAGGTCGTTTGAGTCAAAATTATGGAAAATACTTCACAGCTAACGCAAAGCGCCGAAAATTTGATGATTCCAAATCAAAAAAGAATGCGATTTTTCCATCTTTTCGTGCATTATCTTACCTTTCAAAATTTTATTTTCGGCCAAGGGGGCGGCCGCCCTCACCCCTTAATACGGCCCTGCCTAAATGATATCTGGGACAACTGAAACTTATCCAAGATAAATCTAATTCACATGACTGGCTTGGGCGGAAGCAACGTTGGCACTGAATTTCCACTTTTGATCACTGAAACTTTGCTTCATATGAATGCGAAATGTCAGGCTACGAAATCTCATTGAAGCGTGATAATTTATTTTTCATGTAATTTTCATTTAACAAATTGATCCAGCTGATTAAATCGATACCAACAAGAAGAGCAGCAAAAAGTTAATCCAGAACTTTTTGAAAGTTATTCAATAATTTTTGAAATTCCGTCCAGTATAACGTACATACAAATTATTTTAATCTCGCGTAAATTTTTAGGAAATGCTCTTTACGACTGAAAAAAGGCCGTCCCCAATCATTTTTAGAGGGAAGGGATAAAATGACCTTAAATTTTTGGGCGAAAACGGCCAAAAAAATTCAATTTTTTCCAAAAATCAGGTGGGGTCAAAAATTTTCTAGCTTTGGAGGGATGGGGGGACAACCAACGTTGGGTGGAGGGAATTACCCATCTCTTATTACATGTATGCTTAAATGGTCTCATTAACAAAAATGTTTACCAACCAAAAAGAAGCAATTACATACTTTCTGGTCGGATTCTGTGGTTCTGAAGCAAGTTTATCTCTAAGCTCCAACACTAAGTTGCGAAACTCGCGTTTCTTTTCTTTGACCATAAAGCTTATTTGACTCGCATAATTAGCCTCAATCAGCTAAAAAACAATAATAGTGATTGAGTCATACTCGCATATGCACATGGAGTGAAAATTAAGCATAAAACATTGCACAAGCCAAACAAGTTGTATAACAGAATAAATCAAATGATATAGCAAGTGATATGTGCTTTTCTTAATAGAGCTTAAAGAATTTTATTGTCTTCCGATCTATTTTAAAGTGCTGTTATTCAATAGAATATCAAAGCGTATTTAGTACGCTACTAAAAAATTGCCCGCTTATAATAATGTGTATAAAAAGTATTATTTGTAGAAATGAAGTATTATTTGTAGAAATGAAGTATTATTTGTAGAAATGAAGTATTTTTGATAATATTCATTTTCATAGTAAGCGCACGAGTACATTAAAAATTAACCTTGACGAGAATAGCAAGCTTCGATAATTAAAATAAGCGACTTTTAGAGCCATGCCATTCCATGGCATTTCACACGAGTCTGCTGCTGCTGAATTTTTGTGCAAAACTGCTAGATGTTTTTCAGTTTCAAAGTCTCGAGGACATAAATGTAACAGGTAGACCCCCAGCCATAGTTGGTCGTCCCCCACACCCCCGATTTTCTCAACAAAAAATAATTTTCAGGCCATTTTTAGGTGTTTTTCAGCCGTTTTTGACCATAAATTAAAGGTCATTTATCCCCGTAACATTTCCAAGACCCCGCTATCCAAAATTTCGAGCCGTTATATGTATGCTTGAGGAACTTAAATGTTTTTTCTATTCCTAGGTCAGTAATTTACGCGCACACCTTTTGTTCTTAGGTACCTACCTACTGAATCACAAAAAATACCGTATTGTACGCATACACTAATATGCCACCACATAAATGTTAAAAACAGAACATTTTGATAGATTCCTTCGGCAGAAGTCAAAATTTAAAATGAAGCCGAAAGCTGCAAAGAAACTAAAGTTTGGACGATCTAAAATATAAAATAACAAAAAACATAAAAACTAAAATATAAAAAATTACTGTTATTGCATGAGAACAAAAATTGGTAAACAAAAATTGCACCGCAGAGAAATGGTGCGCATTATGAAGGATCACGTTGTACGTACATGTAAGTTTTCAAAATATCGAGCCGTCGATCGATTAATTTCCTGTTCCGATTTCTGCAGCTCCGTATCTTGAACTGCAATATTCACGACGGAGCTATGCCTTAAATCAATATGCACACATGTAACTAACGAGACATATATGTACATATATCTGAAATAAATTCCAGCATATTTAATATCAATCTCCCCATTCTTCGAAAAAATATCATATTTTGTTCAGTCGCTGTTTTATCATGTATTTGTGTTTTACCAAATTTCGTGTATTCTTCTGAACAATAAATATTTTCTTGTTTTGTCTTGTCTTGTCATTACCAAGAAACTTAAAAGAAGAAAACTAAAACTATTAGAAACGATGATTAAGAATATTAAAAATATTTAATAATATAAAAAAATATTTACAATATAGAAATATTTCAAATATAAAAGATATTCAATAAGAGAAATATGAAATATTCCAAAGTAAACGAGAATTGAATAAAGATACCCACGCATCTACTTGAAAGATAACTAATGTCTGGAAAGACTGCCTGGCATGCAATGCATATATACATAGGGTTAGATTGAAGAGGGAAGGGTAAAACCGTAATTTTGGGGTCAGGGTACAAAAGAATAAAAATGTCACAAAAGTCAGCTAGGAATCGAGAAAATAATGTCAATCATGTTTAGACCTAATGCTTGCAAACTACAGCACTAACAAAATGGAATTGGGAAAAGGTAAAATCCGGAACCAGGACCAGGACCAGGACAAAATGGGTAAAATCCGGACAATCAATCAGGACCAGGACCAGGACCGGACTCAGGACAAATTGGAAAAATCCAGACAATCAATCAGGACCAGGAACAGGACCGGACTCACGACAAATGGGTAAAATCCGGACAAACAATCAGGACAATGAAAAGATCAGGACAATGTATTAGATATGTAGGGTCAGACTAGCCAGCAGGCACGTAGCTGGGGGGGACTGGGGGGTCCGGACCACCCAAAATTGAGAAAAAACGGAAAAATAGGACTTTTTACATGTTATTTTGTGTTATTTTTGGCTTGGACCCCCCAAAATCGGTGTTGGTCCCCCCAAAATAGGAGGGCCAGCTATGTGCCTGCTAGCCAGGGACCGATTCGTATGTACTTGGAATTCCAAGTTCCAAGTTCCAAGTTTCCAAGGACTTGGAATTCCAAGTCTCCAAGTTTTGGTTCGTATGCTTGATTGAAAATCCCAAGTCATTTCCTTTTTCCGAGTTGGAAAATGACTTAAAAATTTCCCTAGTCTCCAAGTGTTTTTTCCAAGTCTCCAAGTATCGATTCGTATGCTCTTTCCAAGGACTTGGAATTTCCAAGTACAATTTCCAAGTCCAATTTCCAAGTCCAATTTCCAAGTCTAGATCTGCGTAGGGCTATTTTTAGCCCTACGCAAATCTAGATATATAAATACAAAATATATAAATTTATAATGTAGTGGGCAATTTCATTTCCTGTTTTTTTCGGTGTTAAGAAAAGCTATTTGTTTCAAAATCAATCAAAATTTTTCGCCAAACATGTCTTGTCAAAAAACTGCCAAAATGAATGGCAAAATCCGTGAAAAAATCGCGGTTTTGAAAGCCATAGAGGAACGAAGAGACATTATATTTGGAGCCTTTTTTGCAAAACTGACCAACAAAGACAAGGAAAATGCTTGGAAAGAAATTCAAAAAGAAACATCGGCTCAAGGTTTTTCAAAGTACTCCGAAAAAGCTTGGTCAAAACTCCGGGACGAAAGTTGGCAAGATCTTCGAAAAGCAACATTGAGAAAGTTCGACAAGAACAAACAAAGCGGCTCAAGTGGCGAATCGTACAATGAGGTCAGAAAATTTTTCGAATATCATTATCAATTTTTTGGCACTGACCACACGTGGGCGTCGGAGGGTTTAGGGAGGTTTCCAGTTCTCATACACAGAGGCCAAAGAAAAAACAACGAAATTTCGGAATTTTCGGAGAAAAAAGTGATTGATTTTATGGTTTTTTCTACCGATCCCAAAATTTGTCCAAAAAACGGGTTTTCTGGTTCTCGGTCGGTACCAGTTTTTATTTTGGCAGGTCCACCCCCACAATTTTGTTACCACTCGTGTATGAGTTACTTTCATTTGATTATAGTTATTTATGTAAAGTGACAGTATATACCTGTTGTGCGGCAAAAAAACGAACCGTGCATCGTATCTCATAACTTTTGAACTACAGTAGGTATTAAGTTGAAAATTTGTTTGCTTGAATGGAAAAACTATCCAGACTAAGTTTACTAAATTTTGTGACTTTATCCCAACGGGTTAGGATAATATTTACATTGGCGTAAAATCGCTCATTTTTTACATATTTTTCACAAATATTTTTAATTATACAACACATAATTTCTGAACTGTATTAGATACCGATTCAATTTTTTCTAGAACGCAAAACAATGTACAGTAAGCAGTCTAAATTTTATAAGTTGTTCCCAACGGTTTATAGTAATATATTGTCCCAATCGAAAAATTTTTTTTTCGTATCTTGAAAACTAACATTGTACAAAAAAATTTACAAACATGAGCGATTTCACAAAAGATGAACATATTATCGTTACCCGTTGAGATAAAGTTATGAAATTTGGTATGCTTAGTCTAGATATTTTTGCCTGTTATACAAAACAATTTTCAACAAAATATCTACTGTAGTTCAAAAGTTATGAGACACAATGCATGGTTCGTTTTTTTGCCGCACCCTGTATCTCTAAAATGATACTGAAATGCATGTAAATTCTGCCTAATCTTGCAGATTGACTCCGGCTGAAAGTGGCGAAGGAGAAAGGGCTATGACCCCGTTGGACAGTTTTGCTTCCATCGAATCGTCAACATTGGAGAATCTTGAAGAAGAAACCGAAACTGTCAACACTCAGCTCATTCTGCAAGGACGAAGTACGGCTTCAAAAAGTACTGGAAAGTTGAAACGTCGCCGATTTGACGAGGAAGAAGAATCTGAAATTTAAGCTTTGAAAAAGGAATTGCTGGAGCAGCAAATAGCCAACGAAAAATTGCGCAGTCACGAAATTCGTCAGAACATCAACACATTGGTGGCGAAAGAAAGAAAAGATAAGGCGATTGCAATTTTTTACGCGTCAAGAATTGCTCAACAGCAGCCCAGTTACAGCAGTGAGATGATGTGTTATGAAAATTTGTGAGTTGATTCGTGAATTGAATGAGCTTTAGCTGAATAAATCAAAACAAGGTTTTACTCACGCAACTTTACGAAATAACGAGTATGTCGTATCTATAACAATAAAAATGCAACTGGTATACTTGGAAAAAAATTTTCAACTAAAATTTGACCGGGAACAAATATCGATATTTCCCAAATAAATTTTCCAAGTCTTGGAATCCAAGTCAAAAATTTTCAGAGCATACGAACCGACACTTGGAAATATGCAGTTTTACTGGGTAAAATGACTTGGAAATTCCAAGTCTTGGAACTTGGAAAATTTTTGAGCATACGAACCGAAACTTGGAAAATTGTCGTTTTTCCAAGACTTGGGACTTAGAACTTGGAAATTGGAAGACTTGGAAAATAAGAAACCATACGAACCGAAACTTGGAAAAAACACGGATTTTTCAAAACTTGGGACTTGGAACTTGGAATTCCAAGTACATACGAATCGGCCCCAGGACCGGACAAAATGGGTAAAATCCGGACAATTGGAGTGGGGTAGTTCCAAAAGTAGGCGAGGGTGCCCAAAGGGGGGCCTGATGGGGGTTCACAAGCGCCACTGGGGTTCACAACCGCCACCAAGGTCCTGGCCAGTTCGACCATACGTGGGCAGCAAGAAAATTCTGGAGGGGGGGGTGCAAAATGTTTTGAAGGTCAAAAAATGGCCTTAAAAATGGTGGTATGGCGAAAAAACACCATTTTTCGGCGTTTCTCATAGAGCACTATCCATTGGCATCCAAAAATTGCGAAAAAACGAAAAAATTTTAAAAATTGAATTCTGGGGGGTATTTTGGTTTCTGGGGGGTGCATACCTCCCAAGCCCCCCACGCCCAGGTGTGAGTCCGACCCTACATATCTAATACATTGTCCTGATCTTTTCATTGTCCTGATTGTTTGTCCGGATTTTACCCATTTGTCCTGAGTCCGGTCCTGGTCCTGGTCCTGATTGATTGTCCGGATTTTACCCATTTGTCCTGAGTCCGGTCCTGGTCCTGGTCCTGATTGATTGTCCGGATTTAACCCATTTTGTCCTGGTCCTGGTCCTGGTCCTGGTTCCGGATTTTACCCATACCCAATGGAATTTGACATCTAAAAGTCCTTCGTACGTATGGACTACCTTTTGGTCAGGTCTTATTTAATTTTAACAAAAATCGCACATACATATGATACTCGGATAAAACTTTCTATAGATATCTGGGCTGGGACACCCTAAGCTGTAAACACATACCCACACAGCTATATGTACATATCTAGGACACATATAAATGCGTGCGCGCGTGCATGCCAATCATAGGACCTAACAACCAAAATTGATTTTTGCATTTTTTAGTGTTAAAAATGAAATAATGCAGTCAAAATGGACTAAAAATGCTTTTAAAATGCGATATTACTACAAAAACGTTTTATAGGCTGTTCAGCCATTTTGATCCTTTATACAGGAAAAATCGTGAACGTTAAATTTACTGTTGTAGAATTTCGAAATTTCATCCCACCCCTGCCGACCCTAACCTTGCGCACCTATGAGAAGCACAGTCGTAATACATATATCTCACTCTTTTTCAGTCTTTCAACTTCCCAATCACGGGCCCTGATTAGCTTATCCAAATCAGAAGCATGCTTCGACTCTTGTTCCAGCAAAAAAGCAGCATACTGCGGATCCGGGCATTTTAATAGCGAACAATACGCATCTCGGAAGACTTCGTCATCACTAACACTTGGTGGCGCCCAAAAGTTTACGTTATTCTTAAATAAAACATATTCTCACTCAAATGACATATTAACTATGTATCATTATTCAAAAATAAAATTATCAGGCGTAATTTTACAGAAGGCGAACAGGTATACAAATCCTGTTTTTGTTCACCCGCATTCATATTCTAGAACATTATGAAGTAAAATATATCACATAAAAACGTCACAACTCCCAATACTTTATTAAGATCAGAAACTAATTTTCTGCACCACGCATCATTAAAAACTAAGGACGTACCATGCAACAGTCCTGGGCTAAAACATCGATAATTGAGTGAAAACATCATAGGTTTCCTCATAAAATTCATCAGAGCCCGTATTGTCAACATATGTAGGAAATAGGAATATTGATGAATTCAAAGCTTACAGATGGTTGACATAGCCTTTTTATAGTATTTTAAACTGAAAATTCAAATAAAAAAGAATAAATTTATGTAACCCCAAAAATATTATCCTAAAATAATGACCAAGTAACATTATTATAATTTTCAATTGATAAAACGTCAGTTACGTGTTCAGCGAGTAAATAGATAAGTGTTGTGAAAAAAGAGAAAACGGACCATAAAGAAAGTTTTTTTATAATTTAACGAAACGACTTATTAGTTGCGATGAGCAGATGTGTGCTCTAAGTTGAGAAGGTGAGAAGGTGTAAATGGGCTAAGAATAGTTTTTGGAAACGGTCAGACCAATCGTGCGACAATTCATTAAGTAATCAGCAGAATAATAGAGGTGAAGCAAGAAAACAAACAAAACTGTGCAACCTATACTATGTAGGTTAAAAGCTCAACTAAAAAAGACATGCCACGGTAGTCTCACGTGCCACCGGAACACCAACAAACTGTTGTTCCATTGAGTTTTCACCTATGACAAACCGAATAAGTCGCGTTTAAAAGATTAGAAGCACTCAATTGTAGAGTAAAATACATTCAAAATATGGATCTAGAAACAGTAGAATATGTATTTAGAAAATCGACAATTGTTCATTAAGTAGTGCGCCATATTCGCACGACTCGGTATCTCAATGACATGTTTTAATGCACAACTTTAGGCCCCGGCAGAAATGGCGGCCCGGGCACATCTTTAATACAAAAAATTACCTGGCAATTACCTAGCATGCGGACAAAAAAACATGCAAAATATGGGATGAGCATCTTACTCAACCTGTGAAAATTCGTCCAGCCAGTAATTAATAATATCTTCTGAATTTCCAAGCCTCGAGAAATACTCTATGACCTCATCGCCATTACATTCCATGACAACTATACGAAAATAGATGTGAAATACATCATTCTTATGACTGAACTAGACGGCGAAATGCAACGCTGTGATGATCAGCTGATCTACAACACAATAGCACAATAGACTGAAAACGAGTTGAAAATGAACATCAGAGGGTTGTTCAATGAGTTCCTTCTAGGACATAAATAAAATTGACAACACTTTGCTTTTGATAGTCTTCACACTGTTTTGAAGGCACAGACCATACATATGTACAAACATGCATTGTTTGGACAAAAATATGCAGGTAAGTACATGAATTGACGCTTGTTCTGTTGAGTAGCATAATGTTAAAACAAGTAAAAGGAATCGGTTGACGAAGAGGGCAAATGCCTGATGTAATGGAGATTTAGTGAATAATGATCATTTTTTAACATATTGTGTCATGCTTACTTGTGCTTTCATTGACTTTGCAATAAACTTTGATTGTTATAGGCATTCACATTGGTGACAGTCAGGATTGGAAAGAACCCAAGTTTCAATATCTCGCTAATTTCGGGTTTTTAAAATGATTATGTTATTTAAATCCGTTTTTTAATGGTTGAATATTTGTTCCAATGTTCAATTTATGAACAAAAGTGCTAAAATACGTTGTCATGCTAAGAATGTATCAGAAACCAGTTGATGAGGCAACTTCAAAATAAAAAATTAAAAAATTGAGAAATTTATCTAGGAAGCACTTGACTAAAACACACATAAAACACCATGAGTAATGAATGACCTACGTCAGCAATTTGTAAATTCTCCTCGTTTACTCCTTAAAAAATAGTACCTATATATCTGGAGTGAATATATTACGTTTTCTACTTTCAAAATCGACAGTTAGACTATATTATAATCTTTCAATCATGAAATAACTAAATTCCGTCCCTTGTAACTATTAAAGCGATCATGTAGATTGTGAACGGGCGCAACAACAAATCAGTTTTCTATTCTTTTAAATTTAATAAATTTTCTGAGTTCAATTAATAAAATATTTTCCAATTTTCGCCAACTTCCTGGTCTAGCTTTTTACCAAGGTAAATGTGCTAAGGGTGATGCAAATTGCACAAGCCGTGAGCAACGCCCTTACAAATTGAAACCAGGATATCCTAGAACCCAAAGACCTAGAAGAGAGGGTGTCCTTTCGATTTTTACTATACTGAACGTGGGTAACAAAATTTGCAAAGTGAGCAGCTCTAGTGGTCTTGAAAATTTCATCCTGATTTCATCTTTTGGTCCCCCTTGTTTTTGAAAATTTTGATCGTATTCCCCCTAAACGAAATCCTGAATTCGGGCCTCATACATGCACACTGGAGGGAGTATCCCCCACAGAACCTTTGGAAAGCATACCCCCTCAGGCCGATTCAGGACCAAACCTATTGCTCGAACCATAAAAATGCGTCAATGTTCAATTCGTTCATTCAGACACGTTTCCTCCACTATTTCATATAGGTTCATTTTATCTTGAATCCCATTCCATATCCCTTATTGTTATATGTTTTCATTCAAATTTAACTATAGATATAGTCACGAAGAATAAAATAAGACAAATTAAGTACCAAGATTTGACATTAATTAGGTAAAAAATTACTCATTCACCCCCATGCCCATAGAATAGTCGGTTTACCCTGAACTGAACTGAAATATTTTATTTTAAGAACATAAAGGCAAACGGGTAAAATATATAGGTAAGACAAAACTATGCAAGGGCCAGAACTTTTCACCATGTGCATCTATGACGGGCCTGCTTGCCTACACACATTAAGAAATTAGAAAAATTTTGCCTTCTGCCTTCTGCTCTGCTCCGCGACGTGATAATTATGAATTAGTTGAGCTAAACTCGTAGACTGTTCTTACAATCCTGATTTGCAAGCGAATTCATTTAGAGTTGATTATGAGGTGAAAAAATAATCTATAGTAGTAAAGGAGAAGTGAATGAAAGCATAATGACTTCATTTTTATAACTTTTTGGGCATCTAAAAAATATGGACCAAAATTTGATAATGTAGAAAAAAATTTGGGCTTAGTCTAGGCACCGATTTTTTCCCCAGTAATTTCGTTGACATTTTCCAGTAGAAAATCCTATTTATACATGTAATAGCGGTGGTTGGTACACTTTTTGTATAAAATTTTGCGCTCTACTAGGAATATCACGATCAGTAATACGTTTTTTCTGTTGAAACTTGAATTTCCTTGCTTCAGTTAATCAGTTAAGTCAATTCTGAAGCTTTTGACATTGAAAACTCGATATTATCAATATGAGGCGAAGTTCTGGAAAATTTTGGAATTTCAGCCCTCTAAAATGCCTTTTTGCATTACAAACACTAACCAAATCCATGCGAAAAATAAGGATTTTCGATCAAAATGAAGTTCAGATCATATTGTCAATAAAAATGCAGTTATCGGCGTGGCGCGACTTAAACATTAATAACAAGTATATTAATTAAATCAATTCAGCGCAAAGCGCCGGAAAATTTTTGAGTTTTACCTTTCTAAACCGCATTTTTGCATTACAAAAACTTTCCACAAATGCAAACCAAGTCCAAAAATTTTTTCATTCTCCAAAATTTTGGTTGACAAATAGACCAAAATAAGGAAAAACGGTGCTAGTAAGCACAGGTGGGCAATGTTGCGCCACCGGCGCCACCGGGTGGCGCTAGAAGCCACTTTGGTACCTTCAGAACCACAACTGGATGGCGCCAGAAAAAAACAGTTTCTGATTAGGGGGTGTAGAATTCTTTGACACAAAAATAAAACAAAGAGAAAATGACACAACCAAGCAACTAGCCAACCAACCAAACAACCAACTAACCGGCCAACCAACCAACCAGCCAGCTGAACAACCAACCAACCGACCAAACAAACAACCAAGTAGCCAACCAACCAACCAACTAACCGGCCAACTAGCCAGCCGACTAGCCGACCAAACAACCAACCAGCCATCTACCCAACCAAACAACTAACCAAATGGCCAAACAAACAACCAACAAAACAACCAATAAGCCAACCTTACAACCAACCAACTAGCCAACCAATTATTCAACTAACCGGCTAACCAACCAACAAACTAGCCAACCGCTCAACCAACCAACTAGCCAACCAACCAAGCAACTAACCGGCCAACTAGTCAACCAAACAAACAAACAACCACCTACCCACCCAAACAACTAGCCAACTGGCCAAACAAACAACCAACCAACCAACTAGCAAACCACCCAACCAACCAAGTAGCCAACCAACCTATCAACTAACTGACCCACCAAGCAACAAACTAGCCAACCGCTCAACCAAACAACCAGCCAACCAACCAATGTACCAACTAGCCAACCAACCAACCAACCTCAACAAAAGGGACCCCGGTACCTACAGAACCAAAATCCATTGCCCAGGTATGCTAGTACATAAGTATTTAATCTTTAACCTTCATAGAGAAAAAGGCTAAAGTTTCTAATATGGTTCGCTCACCGGTTCTCCTAATAATACTTTTTTCTGATAGATTCGAGGACGCTGAGTCCAGAAGAAAAGCGTTCTGAGGGCTGACGAATATATGTGGAGATAGAGCCCTTCAAACTTTCAAGGAACGTGATCATCAAAATGTTCTTTTCTGCCATAATATGCAAAGATGTACATATGTATAGACTTGTAATTAATTACTGTAGCATGCAAATTGGCGAATAGGTACTTGCCTACAATTCACCAAGCTTGCTTATGCGAACATCTAAGGCTTATGCTTATAAAGTGTATTCACATTGGTGCCAGCTGATGGTCTAAGCCTAAGACAATTTTCGCCCCAATTGTGCCCTAGGTTTAGACCATCTCTGGCACCAATTTGATATGCACGGCAAGTCCAAATCAATAATCATCATGAATCGTGTACACCCTGCTTGGGCTTAGCTGTGTACCCGCAAGCATATATGGGCAGCACCGAAATTCTGGAAGTTCACATAATTTTTTCTATCTTTTAAGGGAAAAAAATTTATTTTTACATCAATTTTTGAAAAAATAGTAAAAAGAATTTTTATGCAAAGGCCCCAATTTTTAACATTTCTACATTGAAGTTTCGACGCTAAAAAGGCGTAAAAACACTGTTTTTGGGAAAATTGAGAAAAAAACATATTAGAGAAAATTCCGAATAAAAAATCAGCAGAAAGCGGTCCAATCTAAGTTATGGAATTAAGCAGTCCAGTCCAAGGATCAGGTCTAGTTAGATAAAACATCAAACTATAAGCCTCAAAAGTAATTCAAAAAAATAACTACGTATACAACTGAGCAAGATAAACAAGTCCTAAACAACAATATTCAAAATAATACAAACAACCCAAAAGGACATAACCACTAGAAGAAAATACGTGAAAATAATAACAATTGTGGAGTTTAGGTGACACCGAAAAACTGATTCAAATTTTGGAATTTTTTGAGAACATGGTGACCTTTGTGTTTTTGTCAAAAATGCTATTTTCCTGGGTTTTCGACATTGCTGAATCCAAAAAGGCGGTTTTGTCCATCGGAATGCGGTTTTTTCTGCATGTTCTGAAAAAATTCCTTTTTCAGTTTTCAATTTATGGCGACAGCAATTGCTTGCGGATTCAGATTGATGCTAGACATGGGCTAAGCCTAAGGCATAAATGGAGCAAAACTTGCTTTGCTCGCTTCGCTCGCTCTGCAATTTTTGCTCCATTTATTTCAGCCTTAGGCCATGCGCTGGCATCAATGTGAATGCACATAACTAAGCCTAAGCCTAAGACATTGGTAACCCCGCTCAGTCACAGTCCCCCAGCGCTTCGGAGACTAATCCGAAACATTCCAAAAGGCAGAGCTTACTTTTCGCCTATCCTAAAACCAGTGATCGTACGGGGACCCCGACCCCGACCCCAAAAAACCCCGGCCTAAACCCCGACCCCGACCCCCGACCGGGGCATGATTTTTCGAGTCGGGGTTGAACTTTTTTTTGGGGGTGAAATATAGCATTTTATTTGTTGGTAGTACATAGAAGAATTGTATAAATAGCAAATAAATTCGGAACAAGGGCGATTCATTCACCAGCAAAATTGACATGTTAAACTCGACACTCGCGATATTTCATAAAAAGTACGCCTGGTCGCCATGTTGTCAAGACGTACACACATGTTCGCATATTTTCCATTATGAAGTGCGCCGAAATTACTGCGGAATCACAGGCGTAGCCGGGGGAATGGAGGCACATGCCCCCCGGAATTTTTCAGAAATTATGTTGATTTTTCTGGCGCAGTGTGTTCAGAACATTGAGTTTAAAGAGGCACAAACGTCAAAATTTTCCGGCGCTTCGCGCCGAGTCATTATTATTTATTGTTATACAGATCGAATGAATGTAAAAGCTTGAATCTGTTAAAATAATCCAGCACTCCGCAGCACTTTAGTGATTTAATGCACTATTAGTTCATTGAATAACTGCACATGCTTCTTGAACAAAATGGTAAAAGTGCGAAAATGTTTGCGTACCAATTTGTCTATTCTCTGCTTTGTTTATCTTTCTTTACAAGGACACATAATTCTATTTTGAATGAATGAGAAGGAGAAATTTTCTTGTGTTTTTGCGCATTTTCTGTTTTCTGAACTAGTAAATAAGAAGGCCACAAATGGGCCCGAAAATGGTAAGAACAAAATTCTCATTGATACATTTTTCAATGACTTATTGGTTGCGACCCGTTGCTGCGCTACATACTTGGCAGAGGTCGAAAAATGCATTTCAGCTCAGAAGTTTTGTGCAGTGTAGGTGTTCATCAATTTAGAGTTTTTTCGGACTTAATTCAGAACCAAGATTTTGCCAATTCGCGAAAATTTTAACTTTACTAATTAAAAATTAGAGTGCTTTTTTACAAAATTTTTGGGGGTTCTGCTCTGGACCTCGCTGGGGGCGCTTGAGCGCGCCACCCCAGACCCCCAGCCGTACAATCTCGTTCTACAGTGGTTGCCATGAAAGATGACGCGCCATCACCCTCAGAATTATAATGGATAATGCACTGCGACCGCATTACGTCCATCATGCGCCATCATCTCTTTTTCTATTCAGCGCCATTAACCTCCATCATCCCAGTAATCTGGCGATGCAGACGGCGCAATTTAGCTATTAATAGCGCCAACAAGGAAGCGCGCACGTGAATGCTGGCGCGCTTCCTTCTTTTTGGTGCTATTAATAGCTAAATTGTGCCGTCCGGCTCCGCATCACCAGATTAACGGGATGATGGAGATTAATAGCGCTGAATAGAAAAAAGAGTTGATGGCGCATGATGGACGTAACGCGGCACTCGCGACGCACCATCCATTACAATTCTGAGGGTGATGGCGCATCATCTTTCATGGCGACCACTGTACATGTTGAAAGAGATTTTTAGGAGTACAGAAAAGGTAAAAGGATTAGGAATTTTAAAAAATTTTCGGCGCTTCGCGCCGCAATTAGTTTATCTGTTCTGTATGATTTAAGCGGTATAAATTGAGTTTAAAGAGCAAAAACGTCAAGATTTTTCTGCGCTTAGCACCGCCGATTATTGTCTTAGGGCGGTAAAATATGACTGAATTTCTTGATGCTTTGCGCCACTTATGATTTCCGAACTGTTTGTCAATAAAAAGGCGTAAATTCTACATGAAAACGGTAAAAATTTCGAAAATTTTCGGCGCTTCGCGCCATTGGCTCCTCTACAATCAGTGCGCTATAGAAAACCGTTATGAAAAACTGTGGAGGAATACGAAAAAGCGAGAGCGATTAGTGATTAAAATTGAAAGTAATGCTAAATTGCTAAAATCATGTTTGAACTTGGAATGAAAATAAAATGTTGAACATAACCAGCTTCATTAGTATGCTCTACAAACAAGTGAAGGTATCGTTTTTATCCTTTTCAAATTGGTATGTAGTCATGCAATGTTAATTGTTAATCTTCAACCCCTACCCCGACCCCGACCATACCTGGACAAAGGCCAGTCTTCCAGATGATACCAGCGGCCAAAAATTGTGGTTGGTTGCTGGTTCGAAAAAGGGTTGTTTTGAAATATGTTACCTCATAACTTTTTCGAAACGTTCTGCATGTCTGCATGCATCATTTGCGTTTGTTTTATCCGTCTTAATTTACTCGCATTTAGCTCATCAATCAGTACACTAATGGTTTACAACTATAGTTTTTAGAATGTTCACCTCTGGAAATTTTGTTCGCCTTGCTCAATTTCACAGATTTTTAAAGGACAAGACAACGCAAAAAATTGACCTTATCATGGAAAATTTCTACCCTATACTTTACATAAGTCCAATTAAGCAGCCTTTTTACAAATAAACATTGAAATAATTTATTATATCTGCCAAATAGTGCGTGAAAATTGTGGCCTTTTTATTTTTTAAAACATAATTAAACATTACATATGGCACGAAGCGCCAAATAATTTTGACCTTCTATTCTCTTAAGCTCAATATGATCGCTTTTCAAAGATACGAGTATACAAGCAGTACCGAAACTTATTAACGTTTTCGTCCAAAATTTGCAGCCTTAATCATCCTTAAACTTCGCTTAGGTTCGTGACGGCTTCTTTCATGCGAAACGGGAAATAAGAATATTAAATCTAGCAGAAATGTTGATAATTTTCTATTTCAGCTCAATTTTACGAATTTATCGAAACAGACTTATGAATAAATTAGTAACGTCGGCATTATTAATGGAAAATTATGACATTTCCATCACCTTCGACTTTATTTTGAGGCATGTAGGGTTGATAAGAGAAAGACAAAATTCTGATATTTAGATTTTTGTCCTCTGAAGTTTTGCGCAAGCTGTAAAACTTTAACCTAGTACAGAAATGTATTCGACTAAACGTCTGTCGACGAGCTCCATATAATGGCGAATGAAAATATTCAAAAGAATTTAAAATTTGTGATTTGAGAAATTTTTTTATCATTTTTACTCTCTTAAACTCCATTTTGCAGCCTTTGAAGACAAACAGTGCAAAAACAGGCGTATTATAAAACTGGCGAAAAATTTTTGACGTTCTGATCTCCTCAAGCTGAATTTTGAAGCTTTCTTAATAGAGAGTGCTTAAATTATATCTGGCGCGTAACACACATTTCTACATTTTATCTATTTAAACTCAAATTTGCAGGTTTCTGGATATAAACAATCCAGTAATTATGCTTGGCGCGAAGCGCCGAAAATTTTCGAGTTATATCCTTTTACCTAAATTTTGCAACTTTCTAAACAGCAATACAGTAATTATAGTTTGCGCGAAGCGCCGGAAATTTCCGATGTTTTTATCCTTTCGAGCTCAATTTTGCAGCTTTCTGAATGTATGCAATAAAAATTATATCTGGCGCGAAGCGCTGGAAATTTTTGATACATTTATTCTTTTATGCTCACGTTTGCAGGTTTACAAATATATGTAAGCTATGCAGCAATTATATCTGGCGCAGAGTGGGCGTTTTTATGAAGCTCAATTTGACACATTTCTAAAGATAAGAAATGTAGAAATTATGTTAAATCAATGTTTGACTTCAGTCTTAAATGCCAGCCTCGGTAGCAGCGGATCTTATGCCCTGACACCTGCACCAATTGACATGCCTTTGTCCAGTGTTCTTATACAAGGTCCCTTTGTTCAAATGCAAAGACGGTCTCAGAAGTCTTTCAATTTATAGGTTTCCAAGGATAAAAAATACAGAATAGTCAATTAAATATTTTGATAATTTTACCATTTTCAAGTAGATTTTGCGCACTTTTTATTGACAAATAATTTAGGACCTTCACGTGCGGCCTGGCGTTTTTTCAGTGTTTTACGTCATCTAATTTCGTTTGAAATCGATTTTGGCACATTTATTCAAAAATTTTTGAAGTTTGACAATTCTGTGCGAAAAAAATCATTAAATTTTGTTGACTTCAGTGAAAATCCAGCACGAAGTGCCGGAAAATTCGTGAATTTCTGGTGGTAGGACGTTAAGAAGCTTGAATTACTGCTCGGTTCCCGTATTTGTTGCATTTTATGCGTAGTAACGAAAATTTTTAAAAGTTATACATGAATTGAAAAAATGAATAAAAGTATGCTGAAATAGCTGTCTGGCGCGAAGCGCCGAAAAATTTCGACATTTATATACTTCTGCGCTCGATTTTGCACCTTTTTGTATGATAAAAATGCAGAAAATTTTATTTGCCGAAAAATTTCATCTATCAAAAAGTGAAATAGACAAAAGTTGAGTTTTTTAAATAAATGGCGCCAAGCGCCGTAAATTTTAGTATTTTTACGCTGTGAAACGTCAAAAACATGTGTAGCTTTTTAGCTAAAAAGTCGGGAAAAAATTTTAAGAATGAATGGTTGAGTGGTTGGTTCGTCAGTTGGCTGGCCGCGTTGATCAAACGATTGATCGGTTGCTTGGTTGGTTGATTTATTGATTGGTTTAATGGTTGACTGATTGATTGATTGACTGGTTGGTTTGTTGGCTGGATGGCTGGTTGATTGGTCGGTTAGGTGTTTGGTTGATCTGATGATTCGTCATTTGGTCGGTTGGTCATTAAATGGGTTGGCTTGTCAGTTGATTAGCAGACTGTTTGGTTAGTCCGTTCATCGGCTGAGTGGTTGGTTTGTGAGTTGGTTGATCGGCCGGTTATGCATTGATTGGCTAATTGGTTGATGGGCCAGATAGTTGTTTGAGCAGTTTGGTTGGGTGGTTGGTTGGCCGGTTACTTGTTTAATTGGCTAGTTGGTTTGTTGATTGGCCTATTGTTTTGTTGTTTGGTTGGCGATTTGATTAGTTGGTTGTTTAGTTGGTTGTTTGGTCAGCTGGTTGGCCAATTAGTCGGTTGGTTGGTTATTCGGTTGGCTAGTTGGCTGGCCAGTTGGTTGGCTGTTTGATTGGTTGGTTGGCTAATTGGATGGTCGGTTGGCCGGTTGGTTGGCTAGTTAATTGGTTGGTTGGCTGGTTGGTTGGTTGGCTGGTTGGTTGGCCTCTTAGTTGGTCGGTCGGCTGGTTGGTTGATTGACTAGTTAGTTGCTCTGTTGGCCGGCTGGTTGGTTGGCCAGTAAGTTGGTTGGTTGGCTTGTTAGTTGGTTGATTGGTTGGTGGTGTGTCGGTTGGTTGGTTGGTTGGTTGGTTGGTTGGTTGGTTGGCCAATTGGCTGGTTGATTAATTGATTGGGTATCTAGTTGGTTGTTTGATTGGCCAGTTGGCTGGTTGGTTGGTTGATTGGTTGTTGATTGGTTGGTTGGTTGATTGGTTGGTTAGTTGGTTGGCTATATACTTACATGGTTGGTTGGCTGGTTAGCTGATTTGTTGGTTGGCCGGTTGGTTGTTTGGTTGACCGGTTGGTTGGTTGGTTGCTGGTTGGTTGGCTAATTGGTTGGCTGGCTAGTTGGTTGGCTGGCTAGTTAAACGGTTGGCTGGCCTGTTTTTTGCTGGCTTGGTTGGATGGCCAGCTAGTTGGTTGGTTGCTTGCTTGGTTGGCTAGTTGATTGGTTGGTTGATTGGCTAGTTCCTTGGTTGGCTGATTGATTGGTTAGTCGGCCAGTTGGTTAGTTGGTTGTTTGGTTGGTTGGTTGGTTGGTTGGCCTGTTGGTTGGTTGATTAGTTGGTTGGTTGGCTGGTTGTTTGGTTGGTCAGTTGGTGAGTTGGTTGGCCAATTAGTTGGTTGGTTGGTTGGTTGGTTGGTTGGTTGGACTGTTACTTGGTTGGCTGATTGACTGGTCCGATGACTGATTGAGCTAATGTCTTAATGATCTATTTACATGTTTTTGTACTTGTACATTGATTTTTGCTGAATTTATTGTTGTTTTTAACAAAAAAATTCAGGTGATACTCGCGATCTTCTCAGGTGATACCGAGTGGCCTTCAGGTGATACCGGGTTGAATTGAGTTGAACCCATTGTCCAGATGTGACCCCGACCCCGAAAACTGGGGTTTTTCATCCCCGACCCCGACCCCGATCGGGGGTGAAAATCTGACCCCGTACGATCACTGCCTAAAACACATGAACTTCAACAGCCTGTAACTCGGTCAATAATGCCGACCGCCTCCTAATTCTTTCAGATTTGAATGCCTCGACCCTTAATTAGATTAAATCAACCAGGCAAAGTTAATTTCTAGAAGGTCACTACGTTATCAATATCAGCCCAAATTTTTTCAAATTTTGATGAAGTTCATACAGTTCTTGTCACGGAAATTGCAAATGCAGCGCCGCTGTGATCTACTACAATTGACCAACTACAGTAGAACGTAAGCGCTTCTACCGTAGCCACGCGTGTTTGGTCATAGAAAGATTTCGTTTGGCCTTAGTAGATCGCAGCTAGCATATTGCGTTATTTGTCACACGAACGGGAAAAAATTTCTCAACTCGCTTTGATTTTTTGCATGCGTGCTTCTCAAAAGTGTGTGTATGCTGCAGGTTCAGTCCGAGAGGTAAAAATAGATTGGAATTTTCGTACATATCATTATGATTCTCGTTTCCTCCATTGGAATCTCATCTAAGAGATAATGGGCATAAAAATGGAAGAAAATAGTATTTCCTGTGTGCGATCAATTGCATATTGCTCTGCCGCAAAAGAGCATTTTAAAATTAATTTTAGGCTGAGAACGTTCGGCGTTTTAAAACAAAGTCATCGCCAATGAAGAGCAAAAGATTTAAAAATCATATAGACCCAGGGAACGCGAGCAAAATCTTTGTGAGCTTGTGTATTAAGATATCAGGAGGTAAAAATTTGTCGTTGTTTTCAAGCCTTGCCTTTATTACATGTGTGTGTAGGCGCATGTCCGCTGAATAGAATAAATACAAAATGGTAGATACGCATATATAAGTACTTTAATTGAGCAAGAAAAATTGTGAAGAAAGCTGGCTGGTCTGAATAAAATTTGCGCGAAATAATAGAACGGGCAATATTTTTCGAACTATATGCTTGCCTGAGGAGACAGACACTATGTGATGTATTCCATTTCTGAACTGAATATATTATTGATGTTCATATCGTAAATAAATGAAAAAAGCGAAGATACAAAATATTTTTGAAAGCGGATGATGAGGAATTTTTTATCAATTTTGTAGTTTAAAGGCATAATGATATGTATTTAGTTTATTTTATGTAACAAAAATTTTTAATATGCAGCACTCTAGGGGGTCAGAATAAGGTAAATCGCCAAAAATATAACTAAAAATAGAATTCTGGGTTCTAAAGTAATTTGCAGGGGCATATATTTCAACTTCTGGGGTCACAATCCCCTCATCAGGGGCGGATTTAGGGGGGGCGGCCGGCCCCCTCATTGGCCCAAATAGTGCGCAAAATTAAAGCTTTTCGAGCGATTTTCAGCGATTTTTGTCTTAAAACAGCTAATTTTTCCGCCCAAGTCAGGGTTCCGCCCCCATATGGGTACCGCCCCCTTAGGAAAATCCTGGATCCGCCACTGCCCCCCATGACCATTTGTGGCCAGAAGGAAGGAGCATCAACGGTGTTTTTAATACAAAATTATTTAGGTTTCATCCCTCCAGAATCCCCATGCTGTGCTACTATGACATGATTAATTTTATTATTCTTTTCAGCACTATAAAAGAATCGAATAGAGATTTATGATTAATTAATCGATTCATTCATTTTAAAATTAATTTTAAACATCAATTTTCAAATTCCTGTCTAGTCGTATTCCATGTCAGTTCCCCTCTAATATTACTAATTGTATCATTATGTAAATATTAATATAAAATTATGTAATAAAAGTATAATTATTTTATCCAATCACTTCAGACGCTTATTTAGTTAAATTTTTCAAGAAAATAGATTTTCGTTCTTCCATGCCTGTGTCAAAAGAACGGCCAGCTTGGCTATTTTTATCTTTCCGATTTATGTGGCATACAAGAGGCACAAAGAACGTACTTAGGCGCACAGGGAACCTTCCACGCTGCATACAGCATGCGTTAAGCCTACAACTTGCGTAAAACGGTCATCATTGTAACAAATAACGGCGTGGTCGTATTACTCTCCGATTCGTTAAAGAAAAAGACACGCATACTGTATGTTTGTATTAATACGCATTAAGAAAGTCATCTCATTCTACTATACGCGATCTACTAAGGATGATGTACAATTAATTTGCAAAAGTATTTGTCATCTGTATTTCACTATTTTGTTAATTTTTCTATCTAGCATAGACCTTACAGTCACTATTCATATTCTCTTCCCAATTTTGCAATATAATAGTGAAAAATATGGTTTGTAGAAGAATGAAAATACCTTTTTAAAAAACCTTTCCCTCCAAAAGATAAGAGCAATTTGCTTTGATTTTATTTCTAATTTTGATTTAGTCAAAAAGATGCGCTTTTCAAAATCATATGACTGATGGCAAAAGAAATTTTTGGGCATGTATGATTTTTGAATCTTTTGCTCTTCATTGGCTATGAATTTGTTTTAAAACGCAGAACGCTCTCAGCCTGAAATTAATTTTAAAATGTTCTTTTGCGGCAGAGCAATATGCAATTGATCGCACACAGGAAATACTGTTTTCTTTCATTTTTATGCCCATAATCTCTAATATGAGATTCCAATAAGAAAACAAGAATTATAATAATATGCACGAAAATTCCAATCTATTTTTACCTTTTTTCTCGGACTGGACCTGCAGCATGCCAACACTTTTGAGATGCACGCGTGCAAAAAAATCAAAGCAGATTGAGAAATTTTTTCCCGTTCGTGTGACAAATAACGCAATATGCTAGCTGCGATCTACTAAGGCCGAACGAAATCTTTCTATGACCGAACATGCGTGGCTACGGTAGAAGCGCTTACGTTCTACTGCAGTTGGTCAATCGTATGTAGATCACAGTGGCGCTGCGTTTGCAATTTCCGTGACAAGAACTGTATGGTCAACTTTCACGTGCTGATCACGAAAATGACATCCATTTTGATCACAGTCCATTCATTGTCTCAAAATTCAAATTTACTTTTTTAATAATTTTTTCCACTCTTTTCAATTGAAGTAGGTAAAAGTTTCAAGTGGTTGGACTTTAGACTAAATAACCCTTGGTTGCTGCTTGCGAATCAATATTGATACCAGGCAAAAAATAAGCCTTAGCTAATGTGGGGTACGATCTTTGTCCAGAATGAATGTCATATTAGTGCTCAGCGCGCAAAAATTGACCATAATATAAAAAAGAAAAATCAATAAGTCCAAAATTCAAAAAATTAATATGCAAATTTTCTAAATGACTAGTCTGCGATGAAAATGGCTGTCATATTCGTGATCAGCGTACGGAAATTGATCATATTTTATCAAATTTCAAAAAATTTGAAAAAAAATTGTATAAGTAGGGGCACTCCTTACTTCTAGGTCTCCATAAATGCCAAAATAATTAGCTTTGTGAGCGTCAAAGCTACCCCATGTTTAGCAGCATAAGACTAGATACTATACTATACATGAGGGAGGGTTAGGAAATATACAAACTATTTTTACCTACTTCCAATTTTGGCAACACTTTCAGGTAGGTATTTTTCAAACATTTTCATATGCTTTTTTGTTATTTTTTACCAAAAATAATTGCATGCAGACATGGAACATGAAGATGTTGATTAGTGATCGACCAGGGCCCGGCCCCGGCCCCGGCAATCCCCGGCCATTTTTCAGCATCCCGGCCCCGGCCGGGGCAAGGTCAAAAAATGGCCGGGGCCAGGAAAAATTTAGTGTAATTCGTATTTTGTACAGGCTGTGATACTGGCACTTATTTATCAATGAGCAAGTGTTAATTTTGAGAACTGTACTGATTAGACCATATGTATACTTACTTAGTCCTTGTCATAAGTTTTCTACTGTGTATAAATGAGCTTTTAATGAATGAATGTTCAGGAAAATCTGCATATTTTCGATTCCTCCACTTAACTTATTTAAACTAAATGCTACTTTTAACTCATTCATTCATAGCTATGGCTAAAAGATTTAGAGTTGACAAATACGTTCTATTTCTAGTTATAAATTGTACGTTTTTAACAAACTATTTCTACAAAAAACACTTTTACATTCATTTGAATGGGAACCGTGTGCTTTAAAACGCGTTTCCTGTGTAATAGTTATTAGGACCGAGGTTAATTATAGGCGAATATAAACTACGCTGCAGAATTGCGTCCGATCCGATAAACTAAATATGTCTCAAATAGTTTCCTAGGGTCCAGAGTTGAGGGAGGGGTGAAATCCCAAATTGGAGGACCAGAAAATTAGTGGCAAAACAGGGTCTTTTGACTTTTAATTGTATATTTTAGCTAATTTCTGAGTTTCTAACGCCAAGAATTACTAAAATTGTCTCAAAACGGCGCGAAGCGCCTAAAAATTTGACATTTCTGCATTCTAAATTTAAATTTTGCCATTTAAAAGATGTATAGGACAGACAATTTTTCATATCGGAGGGAAATGCCGAAAAATTTTTGGAATTTTATACCTTTTTACAGTTTTTATCTTCCCAAAAATCTTTGTACATGTACAAAGATAGTCCTGGTCTTTGTACATCGGGAAAAATCTTTGGCAAATACAAAAAACACTCTTTTGTACATGCAAATTTTTGTATACTTTAATATGGTACAGTAACGATTTCAGTGTGGTAGTAGAACATAGTTTTTCGACCTTTAGTAGTGTATTTGGCTAATTTTTGGGTTCCTGAATATTTGACATTTTTCCATTTTTGCATTCTAAGCGCAGTGTTGCTTATTACAAGATTTAATTCGCATATTACAATTTTTGTAATATTTCTCATTTTTGTAGTAAAAGTTGTTTTAGCTTTCTCAGTCGAGTTTTATGTGTGAATTCCATCAGAAGCTCATAAAAATTTCGGCACTTCGCGCCGAACTATCAACTAAATTCAGGCCGAATTATCACATTTAGAAGCACGGTCTTTTTGTATTCGGGGAAGATTTTTGCTGATGTACATAGACGTTTCAGGACCGTCTTTGTACATGTACAAAGATTTTTGAAGAACAAAAACTGTAAAAAGGTGTAGAATTCCTTATTGAAAATTCTACCATTTTAAAGATTTTCAAAGGGAGGGGGTAAGCGGCTGCAAAAATGGAGCCGCTTACCCCCTTCCCCTGAAAATAGCCGAGGAATATACATGTGACAGAGGATTTGGGCCATCCCCCATCTCCGCTTTGAAGCCCCGAACTTCCTTGAAAGTCAGAAAATATTTAACCACCCTCCCCCATTTTTTGGCGAAAGCCTGTGCTTTTTGGCTATTTTTATGTGTTTTTACCATTTTTGATCTAGTCGCTAACCCCCTCCTTCTAAAAATGGCGCAGGACCCCTACCCTAGATTTCCAGCCGTTACATGTAGGTATACTGAGGGAACCTGATAAAATTTTAAGCGATTACATGCATGTTTTATAGTGATAGTTTATCTATTTACTCTAGCTCACATAATAAAATAATGTATCACTTCGTGAAATTCTAATAGTTAGGTACACTTTTGCCATACTAAAAATTAAGTTCAAAAAATTCAAAAGGTTTTCACCAAAAATCGTCTGACAGTGACTTGTGTCTTGGACCCTGAGGGGGTAATACCCTCCCCATGTGGGAATGTGTGATGTCTCATTTATTACATCCAATACCTATTGCATCCAATTGCTACAGCAGCAGTAGCCGTAGCTAAGATTCGAATGATACAGAGTGTTCTAATAGCAGCGACATAGACCTTATTGATGATTCAGACAATGAAACACTAGACTAAATTTGTTTCTTGTGACATAAATAGTAATAAAACTTGATATGAAAAGCCATTTACTACTGAATGGAGCAATCGCTCATTATTTCTTTCCTATGCCCCCCACCCCAAGTATGTGTCATGCAATAATATTTTCCTTGTCTGACCCCGGCCAGCCCCGGCCCCGGCCCCCGGCCGCGGGCCGGGGATTTGTTTCCAGCCCCGGTACCGCCCCGGCCCCGGCCAAAAAAGTCGCCCTGGTCGATCACTAATGTTGATGGATCCCATCCATAAAAAGTCGGTCGTTCTCACCAATCTTCCTAAAAAAGGCAGAAAATTTTGACCACCTCCCCTCGCCTCGATTTTCAGCAAAAACGTACGTTTTGGCCATTTTTAGGTGCCTTTTAATCATTAAGATAAAAAACAGTCGTTTTCCTCCCTCACCGCCCTAAAAGCAGGCAGATCCTAATCAAAGTTAGTTTTCTCACTATACTTCCCAGAGTCGGAGAATGTTTGACAAAAAGCCATCCCCGATTTTTGTAGAAAACTTTTTTGGCCATTTTTAGGTGTTTTTTACCATTTTCGACCAGAAATTGGAGGTTATTCACCAATAACCCATCTCCTAAAAACCCCTTTCAAAATTTTCCATCATCACATGTATGTTCCCCCAAGCCCTCGCCCCTTGTCCCGATTGTGACAGCATAACTGACAATATCTCGCCTGCCGCTGCCGCCAGTGTTGCCAGGTCAAAATTTTAAAAACTACCACTTTTTTCACGAAAAACTACCAAAAAACTACCAACTTACAGAAAAACTACAAAGAAACTACCTCATTCAAAAACACTAATGTTCAAAACTTTCTAGCAGTCCAAGCATCTTTATTCTGCTCAAGAAAGTATATACAATTTATGTAGGAGATATAAATTTTTCACTGAAGAATACTGGGAAAAATAAATTCATTTTTAATAAATGATCAAAAAGGTTATGTACAGTGCAAAATCTTATCATGTTATTTAGGAAATAAACGATAAACAAGTATGAAGAGAGAAGAATACAAATACAAATACAAATTTTATGCGCTGATCCGACAACAAACCAAGTAACATTAATACATTGATAAGTAACAAAAAAGATCAAATATAAACATACACAGAAAGATATGTCAATAAAAAACATAAATAGTTGAGGAAAGCGGGATAATGTAGGCAGTACATGAACTGCGCTTATTTATGCCCCTGACCCTTTTTAATCTATTAAGAAAACATTTCTATTTGGAGCACTTATAACTTCCTCAGGTAGAGAATTCCAAACGGAGATTTACTCGATTATAAAATTCAAATTCTCTGCAGTTTTTTGTTTGCCCGATTAACAAAAAGCTTACAAGAATTCATTGTTCGATTTGAATTAGTATTAAATGTGAAGAAATCCTCAAAAGGCAGAATATTAAATCTAATAATAGAAAAAGCTAAAGTGAGGTCATTATATAAACGCCTTAATTCAAGTCTTTCTAATCCAAGTTGAACCAATCTCTGATCAGATGAAAGACTTTTATCATTGAAAAGTCGTTTTGTAAACCTACATTGGACACCCTCAATGGAATCCGTGTTGCAATGTAGAAAAGGGTTCCAAACAACCAATCCGTATTTAAGTACAGGTCTCACATAAGTAACAAAGGTTTTACAAAGTAAAGATTTATCTTTAGAAACAAAACTGCGCAAGATTAAATGGCCTGGCTGCAATCCTTTTTTCACAATATTTTCGCAGTGTGATCTAGAAGTAAGGTCAGAGTTCAGAAAGACACCTAAATCTTTATACCTACACGTCGTATTAAGGAACAAGATGAAATCACTTAAGTACGTCTATGTAGTTAAATTTGTGTGGCATGACCGTGCTGGCTGGGACCACCGTTTTTTCCCAGCGATTTGGTTGACATTATAGACCAGACCCAAAATTCTTTCCACTTTTTCCGACCTTTTTCCACATTTTTTGGAAGGTCTAAAAACGTTAGAAAATAGAGCACCTGTGTTGAAAAATCAGTGTTTTTTAAGTAGAAAATATCGTACACATGCAATAGTGGTGTTTGATGCGCATTTTGTATAAAAATTTTGCGCTCTACAAGAAATATCACGATCAGTATACGTTATTTCTGTTGAAACTTGAATTTCCTTCCTTCAGTAAAGCATTTAAGCCAATTCTGAAATCGCTTTTGACAATTAAAACTATAATTTATCAAATGGCGCGAAGCGCCAAAAAATTTAAAATATTTTACCTCTCTAAAACACCATTTGCATTACAAAAACTAACCAAATCCGTGCATACTATAAGGATTTTCAATTGTAGTGAAGTTCTAGACCAGATTGTCGATACAAATGCTGCAATTGGCGTGGTGTAGCTTAAAGTTTAAGGCTAAACTGGCGAATATGTGTACCAAACGAAAAAGTTGCAAGCAGTATATACATCAATCAATAGAGTTTCTGAAGCTGATTTAAGTAAAAAAAATTTTGAGTGAGTCGGCATTATTGATGGATTTACTGTCGTTTAAAGATATCAGATTATCAAGGGGGGACTATATGAAAAAACATCGGAAAATCGAAAAAAACGTAAGTTACTAAGCAGTACTATCAATCGATAGAGATTGTGGAGCTGATTTAAGTAAAAAAAATTAGGAGTGGGTCGGCATTATTGATGGAGTTACCGTCGCTTAAAGATTTCATATTACCAACGTGATAAGGCACTGATTATTGGCCAATGTTGGCCCCGAATTTTTCGTTAAAGGCCAATATTGGCCAATAACGCGTGCATTAGGGGCCAATATTTGCAAGATTTAAAATTCTTAAAAAGCTTCACATCCGTGGGTTTCGAACCCCGTACTTTCGTGTTAGTAAACTCACGCGCGCACACTGCGCCATAGCGAAATTGTGATTGAGATTCTAAAGAATGATACTAATGCTATCTGTTATATACAGTATACGCAGTTGCTATTTTTTGTTTGAAAGAGATTGCTTATCCTATCTTTTATGCCTATGTAGTTTGAATTGTATGGTAGGTATTTCTAATTGTCGTTGGTTTGCCTTACGTATTGCAAAATCCTACATATGTAACCATACATAAATACATATGTACGTACGTACATGTGTGCATAAATATTCTAATGCCATGTCAGTATGCGATTTCAAATAGCTAGGTAGAGGTTACCTACCTATGTATGTGCAGGACAATAGGTAATACGTATAAAGGTACCTATGCAACTATATGTGTTTCATTTGATCGAGGGTTTTTTGAAAAGTTTAAAGTGGCTACAAAAGTGTTTTATACTAATGCGACAGCAAATAGGTATATTCTACAGAATATCGAGTTGCATTATGATCTTTGATACTGCTAAGAGGCAAGACTGCATCATATAGGTATGTACTTATAGGTCACTTTTGTAACCTGGTTTATGCGGACAAAATTCAGCGGAAAAGCTTTCCAATAAACGAAACAGACTACATACAAGTACATATGTACACCTATCTATAGTCGAAACAGACTAGGTACATACATGTACATATGTACACCTATCTATAGTCTGTCTCTACGAGCTTTTGCATAAATCACAATCTTAGAGCGAATGTAAATCGATTACAAAAGTGGTTTAAACTGAAGTATAGCGATCTCAATATAGAGACGTAGCATTTGATAAGCATAAAGTTTTACTGTGTAAAATTTTATTTCAATAATCTGCTTACAATACATACATACCTACATTTGTAGTTGTTCGTTAGATCGCTGAAAATTTTCATGTGAAGGTTTATAGATACATAGGTATAGGTACCTTTATATGTATGTACACATTTTGTGTAATGATTTTGTTTGGAGTTGTATAGGTTGGTATATAGGTAACAATAATTGACAAATCTGGAACTTTTTTTGCATCAATTCACTGAGTAAGATGAGCAATCTGTTTCTTACAAAAATAGCAACTGCGTATACTGTATATAAGAGATAGCATTAGTATTATTCTTCTGATTTCTGATCACAATTTTGGTATGGCGCATTGTGCGCGCGTGAGTTTACCAACACGAAAGTAAGGGGTTTGAAACTCACGCATGTGAAGCTTTTAAGAATTTTAAATCTTGCAAATATTGGCCCCTAATGCACTCGTTATTGGCCAATATTGGCCTATAACGAAAATTTTGGGGCCAACATTGGCCAATAATCAGTGCCACGTGATTAGATATGGAAAATCTAAGTTTTTGCTTCTAATATACTTAGGCTAGATTAATTAAGGAGCGTGGCGACTAATCGAGCTGAAGAGCCGCAATGCGTTACTTTTAATTAATTAATTAATTTGATCAATATTTCAACTCTACATACCTACATATTTCGACCATGGGTAAAAAAATGGCGCACCGAAGATCACGGATACCAGTCTACGTTCTAAGTCACCATCTCGAAGGTCCAACTTTGATGTACTTGATGATACGAACGATAATTCTTGTGATTGTGTCATTTGCTACAAGTTAGTTTCTGATGACGACACTGCCTTATTATGCGATTTTTGCGACCGTTGGGGTCATACTTCTTGTTTGAAAGTTAATGATCATGATTATGAAACTTATTCAAAGCCCGATTCCACTTTCTATTGTTTCCACTGTAAACCAATTGTGAAAAAATATTTGCATATTGAACGTCGCTTAGATGATTTTGCTACTAAGCTTACCGATTTAGAAAAGAAAGTTGATCGTCTTGAACATTCTCGAAATTCTCCTACCAATTATGATAAAAACGAACTATCTGCTCTGATTAATGATGCTATCGAAAGAGATTCTAAGAAATGTAATGCTGTTCTGTTTAACTTGCCTTTATCGAACAGTGTTGAGGACATTGATCAGGTCAAACGGCTAATCGATTCTCATTCTGATGGTCACGATCTAGTATCATCTGATGTTACACGCGTCTTTCGTGATGGTCCCATTCACGAAAACCGCGTCCAGTTTGTCAAAGTTTGCCTAACGTCGGTTCAGGCAAGGCATCGCTTCGTTTCCTTGATCAATAAGACAGTCCGCGTTAAATCTAAAGACCCATTTTCGCGTTTGCGTTGCCGTCCTGACTTATCATTCCTTCAAAGAAAACGTCAACGCGAACTGCTTTCCGAGCTCAACGATCGTAAATCTCGAGGTGAAGAAGGTCTTTTTATCGATTTTCGCGCCGATTGTGTTAAATGCAAACCAAACCGTAATATTAATAACCAACTCTTCACCTAGGTAGTCGCGCCCTTTCTCGTACTTTGCGTTTAAAAGTTCTGTATTTCAATTCAAGAAGTTTGTTAAATAAGCTAGGTGATTTGAAACTGCTACTAAATAGCAGACAGTTTGAAATAATACTTTGTTGTGAATCTTGGCTTTATCCTGAAATTCCAGATAGTCTCCTTTGCAGTTCAAATAATTACCAAATTATTCGATGTGATCGGTTAAATAAACGTGGGGGTGGACTTATAGTTTTTGCTAATAATAATCTACATATTAAACACATCAAAATTCCTATCAATTTTCCTGCCTGTGAAATTTTAATTTTTGATTTATGCAATACTGATTTCAAAACTAGATTTATTGTAGCTTATCGTCCTCCTACTTATGATACTATGTATGCTGAAAGTCTTTGTAATTCTATTGAATGGGCTTCTAATGTACCTTATCCTTTATTAATTGTTGGTGATTTTAATCTTCCTAAAATTAATTGGGTCTCCAACACCTTTCCTTCTGATCCCATCAATACTTTATTTTATGATACCTTCTGTACAACTGGTTTGGAGCAACTAATCCGTAGTCCAACTCACGATAATAATATACTAGATTTGCTTTTTTCACTTAATCAAGCCATTAACGTGAAGATTTCACCTCCTTTTTCTGATAGTGATCATAATTCTATTGCTTTCGAAATTCAAGGGTACGAAGAGACAAATCACATGCCCTCTTGTTTAAATTTTCGAAAAGCCAATTACGAGTTAATTTCTATGCGATTAGCCACTGTTTCTTGGCCCGATTTATTTAATCAGTGTACTTCGGCAGATGATATGTATAATGTTTTTGTTTCAGTTCTTCAAACTATTAGTTCTGATCTAATACCTAAAAAAGCACATAGAAATTTCAAGAAAGTTCTTCCTAAACACATCCGTAAGTTATATTTAAAAAAACTTAAATTATGGAAAAATTACAAAAAGTTCAAAACTCGAACAAATCGAACTATCTATTCTAGTTTCTGCAAATCTATAAAAAGAGAAACCAAAAATTTTTACGCTAAAGAAGAACTAGAAGTTTTAAAATCAGGCGATATCCGTAACTTTTACAATTTTGTTAATTCTCGTTTAAAAATCAGGAAAAGTTCATTTCCCCTGACTTTATCTAATGGTATTGAATTAGATGACGATCATGTAAAAGCTAATCATTTTAACTCATATTTTGCCTCTGTTTTCACTGTTGATGATCAAAATCTTCCTGTTTTTCAGGCTCGTACTTTTTCTTCGTTAGCAGAAATCAATTTCGATGTAGACACCGTTTACAGAGCTATTCGCGAATCTAAACCAAGTACTGCATGTGGCCCTGATGGCCTATGCTCATTTTTTATTAAAAAACTAGGTTATTTGCTTTCTTCTCCTCTTGCTTCTATCTTTGAAACTTCTTTTCGATCAGGTTCAATTCCAAAATTGTGGTATCAAGCAAACGTAATTCCAGTTTTCAAAAATAAAGGTGATTCTGCTTGTGTAGAAAATTATCGTCCGATTTCGTTGTGTTGCTCTCCTTGTAAAATTATGGAAAAAATTGTTAATAAAAAGATTCTGGATTACTTAAATATAAATAATTTACTTTCTCCTCTTCAATTTGGATTTTTAAAAGGTCGATCATGTGAAATGCAATTGCTAAAGTGTAAAAACGAATGGGCAAAATTTATTGATAGAAAATCTACTGTCGATGTAATTTTTATCGACTTTAAAAAAGCTTTCGATTCTTTATCGCACACAAAATTACTTCATAAACTTTCTGCATATGGTCTAAATGGTTTTCTTTTCAACTGGCTTAAATCTTTTTTATCCTCCCGATCTCAGTGCGTTGTTGTTAATAGTTCTTTTTCAGATAGCTTTAATGTAACTAGCGGCGTCCCGCAAGGGAGCGTGATAGGGCCAACCCTTTTTCTGATTTACATAAATGATTTATGTGATAATATGAGTAGTCGTATTCGGTTATTTGCTGACGATGTTAAAATGTATAATTTGTCCTCTTCTAAAACTATACTTCAAAACGACCTTAATAAGCTTTATACATGGTCGCGTGAATGGCAGCTTCAGATATCTATTGATAAATGCTCAGTTTTGTACATGGGTTATAAAAATCCTAAACATCAATATTTTATTGGAAATCAACTTCTACCTTCTGATTCTGACTGTGTCCGTGATTTAGGTGTTCTAATGTCTCAAAATTTGAAATTTCAGCAGCACTATCATGAAGTGATTAAAAAGCTTCTCAGCGATCCAGTCTGATACTGAAGTTATTCTTTTCTCGTGATCATAAAATTTTGTCTCATGCTTTTGTTGTATATGTTCGTCCGCTTTTAGAGTACTGCGGCACCGTTTGGAGTCCTTATCGTATTCGAGATATTGATCGTATCGAGCGAGTTCAGCGCAAGTTTACCCGTTGTATTTTTGGTTTTAACAGTGGTTTGTCATATAATAATCGTTTAAAAAGTCTGTCGTTAGAACGTCTCGAAATACGCCGTATTCGTTTTGCTTTATCCTTTTATTATCAGATTATTAATGGCAAATCACACATTCTCTGTGACGAGTTTTTCGCTTTTAATCGCAACTATACTCGCTCTGTCAATAACCTAAAACTGACTGTTCCAGTAGCTCGTTCAGATATTCTCAAGTATGATTTCAGTCATAGATATGTGAATCTGTGGAATTCACTTCCAGTTGAGGTTGTAAATTCACCTAGCTTAGAAATTTTTAAACGCAAACTCAATGCTTTTGATTTTTCTGTTCATCTGAAGGGGCATGCGTAAGTTTTCACTTTCGTGACTGCGTGTCCCGTTGCTGACGTTTTAGTCATATGTAGTGATCGACCGGGGCGATTCTTTTGGCCGGGGCCAGGGCGGTACCGGGCTGGAAAATCCCCGGCCCCGGCCCGGGGCCAGGGCTGGGGCCGGGGCTGGCCGGGGTCAGACAAGGAAAATATTATTGCATGACACATACTTGGGGTGGCCATAGGAAAAGAAATAATGAGCGACTGCTCCATTCAGTAGTAAATGGCTAGCGCAAAGTTAGGTGCGCCTTTTCATATCAAGTTTTATTACTATTTATGTCACAAGAAACAAATTTAGTTCAGTGTTTCATTGTCTGAATCATCAACAAAGTCATGTCGCTACTATTAGCACACTCTATATCATTTGAATCTTCGCTACTGCTACTGCTGCTGTAGCGATTGGATGCAATAGGTATTGGATGTAATAAATGAGACATCACACATTCCCATAAGGGGAGAGGGGTATAACTCCCTCAGGGTCCAAGACATAAGTCACCGTCCGACGATTTTTGGTGAAAACCTTTTGAATTTTTTGAACTTAATTTTTTAGTATGGCAAAAGTGTACCTATCTATTAGAATTTCACGAAGTGGTACATTATTTTAAATGTGAGCTAGAGTAAATTGAGAAACTATCACAATAAAACATGCATGTAATCGCTTAAAATTTTATGAGGGTCCCTCAGTATACATGTAACGGCTGGAAATCTAGGATAGGGATCCCTCGCCATTTTTAGAAGGAGGGGGTTAGCGACTAAATCAAAAATGGTAAAAACACATAAAAATAGCAAAAAAAGCGCAGGTTTTTGCCAAAAAATGGGGGAGGGTGATTAAATATTTTCTGACTTTCAACGAAGTTCAAGCTTCAAAGCGTCGATGGGGGTGGCCCAAACCCCCGTAACTTGTATATTTCTCGGCCATTTTCAGGGGAAGGGGAGCTACGCGGCTCCATTTTTGCAGCCGCTTAGTCCCCTGAAAATCTTTAAAATTGTAGAATTTGCAATAAGGAATTTTACACCTTTTTACAGTTTTCTCCAAAAATCTTTGTACATGTACAAAGATGGTCCTGAAACGTCTTTGTACATCAGCAAAAATCTTCGCCAAACACAAAAAATTGTGGTTCTAAATGTGATAATTCGGCCTGAATTTAGTTGATATATTAGTTTAGCGCAAAGTGCTGAAATTTTTATGAGCTTTTGATGGAATTCACACATAAAACTCGACTGAGAAAGCTAAAACAACTTGTACTACAAAATCAGAAATATTACAAAAATTGTAATATGCGAATTAAATCTTGTAATAAGCAACACTGCGCTTAGAATGGAAAAATGGAAAAATGTCAAATATTCAGAAACCCAAAAATTAGCCAAACTACTAAAGGCCGAATATGTTCTACCACATCGAAATCGTTACTGTACCATATTAAAGTATACAAAAATTTGCATGTACAAAACAGTGTTTTTTTTGTATCCGCCAAAGATTTTTCCCGATGTACAAAGACTTTTCAGGACAATCTTTGTACATGTACAAAGGTTTTTAAGAAGATAAAAACTGTAAAAAGGTGGTAAATTCGAAAAATTTTCGGCGCTTTGCTCCGATTTGAAAACTTGTCTGTACTATATATATCTTTAAAAGGGCAAAATTTGTACAGTCGAACTTCGATAATGCGTACACGGATAAAGCGTTTTCTCGGCATAATGAGTACAGTATTGCTAGGTCCGGACCGAAAGGCCATGTAAAACATAAGGCAATAGCATGGGATAATGCGTACTCGGTTAATGCGTAATGCGTACAGCCGATTTCATCCATGGGCCCATGCCTGCATGTTAAACTACCCGGCTTAATGCATACAACATGTATTTTTTCACCTCAGATAATGCGATCAGCTCGAAATGTTTGCGTCTCTCTGCTATCTTTGATGTGCATCATTTTAAATTTTGATACATTTTCTTTTTCTACTAAAGTTCCTTGTTTATACGAGTACTTTGGTCAAATTGACTTATGTGTTGTAGCGAGCCTGTTTTCTCAAATGTGTATAATTTTTAGTCTGGATCTTTAGCTTTCTTTGAAAAGCTTAGAATTCTAAAGTTTTAGGGAATTAAGCCTTAAACGAATTGTTATTTTTGATTAGTCATAGCGTTTTCAAAAAACGAAGTTTCTCTGGGGACAAATTTAAAAATGTTGACAAATCACTGTAAGTTCTGATGGTTATGCGAAAACTTTAGGCACATCGAGATGAGTGTTGCGCCTATTTGTTTTTAAAATGTGCATAATATTTAGTTTCGTGACCTGGACGATCTAGGAGAAACAGAAACTGTTCCGACTTCCGAACTATCAGGATTTAAAACTGAGTATATCGAACATACGAATTTAATGGCACAGGACAATTGTGACACAAAGTTGTTCAAGCGAAATGAATGATATCGAAAATTTTTGTGACTTTAAGCGTGATAATATGTTAAAGCAGACTTGTATTGCTATATTTTTCCTAAAAATGATTTTATCGCATAATAGTGTATTCCTTGTTAAAAATCCGAGGGTCATTCGGATAATGCGTGCACTCGGATAATGCATACAGAAGGGCTTGGTCCCTTGGGTGTACGCATTAAGCAAGTTCGACTGTATTTAGAATGGAAAAATGTCAAATTTTTAGGCGCTTTGCGCCGTTTTGAGACAATTTTAGTAATTTTTGGCGTTAGAAACCCAGAAATTAGCTAAAATATACAATCAAAAATCAGAAGACCCTGTTTTACCACACTAAAATCGCTACTGTACCATATTATAGCAGGCAAAAAATGTTTGAAAATATATTTATATAATATAGCTACAAAAATTTGTTAGCTCATACAAAGACCTTTTCGGAGATCTTTGTACAAGCACAAGAGGCTCGTACAACAAAATAGAGTCGGCTAATAATAGTCCACCACTTGATTTTCTGGTCCTCCAATTTGGGATTTCATCCCCTCAACATTGGACCTGAGGAAACTATTTGAGACATATTGTTTATCGGATCGGACGCAATTCTGTAGCGTAGTTTACATTCGCCTATAATTAACCTCCATCCTAATAACTATTACAAAAGAAACGCGTTTTAAAGCCCGTGGTTCCCATTCAATTGAATGTAAAAGTGTTTTTTGTAAAAATAGTTTGTCGAAAACGCACAATTTCCAACTAGAAATAGAACGTATTTGTCAACTCTAAATTTTTTAGCCATGGGTATGAATGAATGAGTTAAAAGTAGCATTTAGTTTAAATAAATTAAGTGGAGGAATCAAAAACATGCAGATTTTCCTGAACATTTTTTTCAGTAGAGGATTAGGTAAGTATACATATGGTCTAATCAGTACAGTTCTCAAAATTAATACTTGCTCATTGATAAATAAGTGCCAGTATCACAGCCTGTATCAAAATACGAATTACACTAAATTTTTTCCCTGCCTCCGGCCATTTTTTGACCTTGCCCCGGCCGGGGCCGGGGATGCTCAAAAATGGCCGGGGATTGCCGGGGCCGTGGCCGGGGCCGGGGCCCCATTCGATCACTAGTCATATGTCGTATCTTTGTATCGTATGCTGTGTCTTTATTTTTACCATGTCTTGTACGTTTTGCAATAAAATCTTGTTGTTCTTGTTGGATTAGGCTTAGTATATCTGAAAAGGTGTTTTAAGCTGCTTAGGTCGAGGCGCTCCCGCTCAGGTCATTGTATAGATGCTTAGGTCGATGTATAGATGCTTAGGTCAATGTATATATGCTTAGGTCGATGTATAGAGATTGACACTTCAAGTGGCTGTAACTCTTGACTGGAATGAGACCCACGCAAAAATTTTTCTTCAAAATGATCGTCTCATCGAGGTCTACCGAATGGTGTATCATTTGATGAATTTGGTTCCGTACACATATTCGCCAAATAGGTATTCCAAGATTAATAACAAGCAAGAATTAAATCAATTCGGCGCGAAGCGCCGAAAAATTTTCTAAGTTTTACCTCTCTGAAACGCATTTTTAACATTACAAAAATTTTTCCACAAATGCCAACCAAGCCCAAAAATTTTGGTTGACAAATAACGGCGACTAGGACACTTAGACATTAGAAGACGATCACTTGATAGACATCGCTACAGTAATTATGCTCTTTGAGCAGTTATAGGCTGCTTTTAAACTTGTAAATAAAAACTACCAAAAAAAACTACCAATCCGTTCAAAAACTACCATTAAAAACTACCGAAAGTAAAAACTACAAAAAACATACCAAGGGCCTGGAAAAACTACCAAAATAGTAGGAAAACTACCAACCTGGCAACACTGGCTGCCGCTCGCTCGCTAGAGCGTATTAACTTATATTACAGTAAATCGCAAAATTTTAAGAACCGGTTAGCGGAGACAGTGAACGCTATCAATCGGATGTTGTCACGATTATTTAGGCGATAATTGTATGCTGACCCTATAAGTGCACTTTCAAAATTATGTATTTACGGTACTTGTTTACATTAGTACTTAATCATATAAGTGAAAACGGAATTAGTTACAGGTTTCTCACGGTATAATGACATTAAATTAAAAGCTTAAGAAGTTAAAAAAGGGTTTGAAAAATATCATTGATGCACGTGATACTGAATCGAATCAGTATGACAATTATTAGCGATAAATCATAAATGTACAAATGTCTTCAGATTTCCAAAACTTCATGACTGATTTCAGGAGAGGTCAAAAAATTGCAAGGTAATTTTAAAGTTCGAAATAGAATACCCATATCTCTTAGGATCTAAGCTCTCAATGAATTAATGATGTCAGTGTTTAAGAAAAATAGAAATTTTTTGTTATGCTAGGAGCTCCTCATTTATTCATAGTAAAGATAAATTTTTCCGCTGAAAAGCCCAATAAAGTATAAGCATTTCAGTTCAGAGCATGTATTTTTATGTTTGACATGATCATCTTTGTGCCAGTTTCACTTAAAAACTTAATTAATTTCCAGTGAAAAACAGTTAATCTATCTATTGATTATATACATTGAAATTCTTGAGTTTGAATTGCTTATCTAAAGAAGGTGTATTTTTGGCCTATTGGCAGTCACATAAAATAATAGTAAAGCTTTATTCAAACCCGTAGGTACAATACAATGTTAAGAATAATACGCAACGTTTCGACAGTTATACCTACTGTCGTCGTCAGGCTCTTACAGAATATAAGAAGTTGTGGGCACCAGGAATTGAACCTCACCAGCTAAGTATCATTTATTTCTAAAGTCTGCGGTTTTACCAACTGAGCTTCACTGGGCCAGTTGTATAACATTATTCGTTCTTTTTAAAGTAATATAATAATGTTTTTAGTCTGGGGCCAGGGGCCTCTCCACATGGTGTATTCTCCTCAATAGGGCTCTATTCCATATACGACTGATCTCAATACTTCTTGAACCCACATTCTGCCCACTAGCTCTCTCCATCTCCAAGGTCTCACGTATTTTCCTATGGTACCCATTGCTTTCTTCTGCGAGTATTGATGTATAATCGAAATCTGGCCTACACCCACATGCTATGCAGTGTTCAGCAACCCCACTCCGTTCCTCTTTCAAATTCCTTAGTGCACTCCTATGTTACCCAAGTCTTTTCTTAAGACTTCTACCAGTTTCCCCAATGTACTCCTTCCCACATTGTAGTGGTACTTTATACACTATGCCCTGCCGTAGATCTAAGGGCCTCTTTGGGGCAACACTTTGTAGTCTTTTTCTGATGGTGTCTTCACTCTTTGCCACAAGGCGCACTCCATATGCTTTGCACACTCGCTTAAATTTCATGGTTAATGCCCTACTAAATGGTACTACTGCTGTTGCAATGTAGTTAGTTGCATCACCCCTTGAGGGTGCAAGTTGTAGGGCTCTTTGTATTAATGGGCCAGGGTATCCATTAGCTTGAAACTCCTTAAGTATTTTCTGATGCTCACCTTCTCTACTTTGAATTGTTTGGCATATGCTCCTACATCTCATGGCCATTCCTCTAACTATACCTGCCTTTGTGCATTTCTGATGGTTCGACTGGTAGTTTAGGTATTGACCTGTATGGGTTCGCTTACGGTACACTGATGTCTCTAGATGGTCATGGCGTCTCTTAACTAGGGCATCCAGGAAGGGCAGTGTGCCCTCCACCATCTTCTCCATTGTAAACTGAATAGCAAGATTTTGACTATTCATGTGCTGGAGGAAAGCCTCTAATTCCTGATCTACATGATCCCACAAGATGAATGTATCATCAATGTACCTGAGCCACATTGTAGGTTTATATGGTGCAGTTTGCAGTGCCTGTTTTTCTAAATCATTCATGAACAGGTTGCACAATACTGGTGACAATGGTGAGCCCATTGACATCCTGTCTACTTGCTGGTAATAATATTCCCCAATCTGAAAGTAAGTACTCCTGAAGTACTCCACCAGTTAGGCAATGATCTCAGCACTCATAGTTGTTCTTTGTGCTAGGGTAATATCCTGTCTAAGCAGATTCAATACACATTCTATAGCCAAGTGAGTTGGGACACTTGTGAACAGGCTCACAACGTCTAGGCTGACTAGCCGTGTATTTTCCTGTATTACTGTAAATACAGAGCCGCCCTATGTCTACAGAATCAACGTAGAGACAGGTGTATTCACCTTTGGGACTTACTTAGGTACTTAAGTACTTGAATCTGCTCTCAGCGCTGGCCCCGATCGCGTAGTTATAGAAACTTCGATCTTCTGGACCCTTGTAGACCTACGGCATCGACTCCCTCAGCCCTAATATTGCTAGCCGCACTTTCGTCGGGAGTCTTCGCAGCTACGCCCTAGGTCCTAGAGTACCTACCTAATCCTGGTATTGCCGCAAGGTCAGTTGACCTATCTCAACCCCACTCAAGTTGATAAATTAACTTATTTTCGAGGTTCGATCGAATCAATCAGAAATGTTTTTGGTTCCTAACATACGAAGCACACTGAAAAATGAAAACAACACCAACGAGCTCTAAGCTGTAGGTGTAGGTAACACAATAATTCGATAAGGACCGACACGTTTAGGTGATAATTTTCCAATTTCAGGTTGAATTACCGATGTACTATTGAGATAGACAATATCCAACACAGAAAAATTCGTTGCGGTGACAGATTTGTCATATTGTGATTTTTGCTGCTTACGCGCCTGAGCTAAGTTTTTAGATGCGATTTCATGTAGGTCTTGCAAAGTCAGCTTTAAATCGATGAGATATTTTTCCGCAATGGGTTGTAAAGTCAGATTTATTTTGAAGTCATTTATAAGTAAAGTGTTCAGAGGAAACGCGGGTTTGCGACCATTTAACATTTCAAAAGGAGAAATATTACTTGACGATTGAGGAGTTGCACGATACGCGAATAACGCAAATGGTAAAAATTGCTCCCAATCATACTGGTTTTGCGCACTCAATTTGGATAAACCGTCAATTAAGGTGCAATTATAGTGTTCCACAAGACCATCACACTGAGGGTGATATGGGGTCGTGAATATTTTTTGAACATTTAGTAGTTTACAGACTTCCGAAATTAGGGTAGATGTAAAATTTTAACCCTGATCTGTCAAAAATTTCTTGGGAACTCCATAACGTGGGATAATTTCTCTTAGCAACAGATTTGCAATTGTTGTTGCTTTTATATCAGAAACAGCAAAAGCTTCCATGTATTTGGTAAAATAATCTATAAAAACTATGATTTGGTCATTTCCGGAGGGGGATCGTGGCATATGCAAGCAATCACAAATAGAGATGAAAATATTCTTGATCTAATTTTGTGTACTTCCAGCAATCTTGTCTTCAATGTATTAACTACTGAACCTTTCTCTAATAGTGATCATTGTAGCATTGAGTTCAGTTTACCTGCGTCTGTAGTACCCAACCAAACTTCCCTTGAGTATGACTTTAGAAAAGCGGACTATGCATCTATCGAGATTTTTTTAGCCTCTATCGATTGGCACCTCTGTTTTACCCATTGCATTAGCATTAACGATTTTTATGTTGTTTTTCTTGACATAATTAATGAGGCTATATATCGATACGTTCCCTTTAAGCATACTGTGCATAAAAAATCACTGCCAAAGTCGTGTCGTAAATTGCAAGTAATTAAAAAGGAACTTTGGGAAAAGTATAAAAAGAGTCGTTGCCCTGTTATTTTAAGCAAGTACAAGAAGATTACTAAAGAAATTAAATTTGCTTTGAAAGATCTTTTCACGAGGGAGGAACGTAAGCTTTTAAATTCTCGAAATGTAAAAAATTTTTATTCTTTCGTAAATGACCGGTTAAGAAAGACAAAGTCAGCTTCAATATTAATGTGTGATGGTAGGATGATAGATAATGATTTTGAAAAAGCTAATGCTTACAACTCTTTTTTTGCGAGTAATTTTGTTATTGACGATCTTGTTTCTCCCCATTTCGCAAACAGAGTCAAAAGTGATGCTCATCCTCTTTCTGTAAAATTTGATGTTCTGACTATTTCTGAATCCATAAGTAGGCTTAAGCCCACTTTGTCGCTTGGCCCCGATGGCTTGTGTGCATATTTTATTAAAAAGTTGAAAACAGTGTTGCTCTCACCTTTAGAAACCATCTTCAACGTTTCTTATCAAAGTGGAAAGATACCCGATTTTTGGCGAAAAGCTGTTGTGATCCCAGTTCATAAAAAGGGGGATATGTCATCAGTTGATAACTATCGTCCAATTTCCTTATGTTGTGTTTCTTGTAAATTAATGGAATCTATAATGAACATGTCCTTGCTTTCTTATCTAGAGAAGCAAAATCTGCTAAGTGAAAAACAGTTTGGTTTTAGAAAAAATAGATCATGTGCGTTACAACTTGTTGAGTGCAAAAATCAGTGGACCAAATTTCTAGATGAGGGAATTCCTGTTGACATTGTCTACATTGACTTTTGTAAGGCTTTTGATACCGTGTCACACAAAAAACTGCTAATTAAGTTGGCATCTTATGGACTGAACAAACTCTCTTTTAATTGGATCGAAAATTTCTTGACTAATAGATCCCAAGTCGTTAAAATTAAAAATTCTTTATCTGATTCCATTCCTGTTACCAGTGGCGTGCCCCAGGGTAGTATACTAGGTCCCACACTTTTTTTAATCTTCATTAACGACTTATGTGAAATGCGCCAAAACAGTAATTTTACTTTGTTTGCTGACGATATCAAACTTTGGAATCTATCATCCAATTTCATGACACTTCAAGCTGACATAAATTATGTGCATGAGTGGGCCAATACATGGCAATTAAAAATATCACTTAATAAATGTTTAGTTCTATATCTGGGTAGTTCAAACCCTAGGCATTCTTATCACATAAATGATTTCTATCTTTCTACTGACACACTTTGTGTAAAAGATTTGGGTGTTTTTCTGAATTCTAATTTATCGTCCAGATCTCATTGTGAATATATTGTGAAAAAAGGCATGCAGTTAAGCAATCTGATCTTGCGTAGTTTTATTTCTAAAGATAGATTATTACTTGTTAAGGCCTTCATTACTTACGTTCGACCAGTGCTTGAATTTTGCTGTGTTTTGTGGAGTCCTTACCTGCTGTGTGATATCACCTCCGTCGAACGGGTTCAAAGAAGGTTTACGAAACGAATTTTTAGTGATAAAAATTTGACATATGCTGAAAGATTACACGAACTTGGTCTGGACACTCTTGAGCTAAGACGCCTCCATAACGACCTAACATTAGCCTTTTCTATTATCAAATGTAAAGCTCTTCCTTTCAAGGATTTCTTCACAATTAATTTAAATTCTAATCGAGCAGCAAATTCTTGTAAACTTCTCGTCAATCATGTAAATAAAAATTGCAGAAAATTTGATTTTTGTAATCGAATAATTCCTATCTGGAACTCTCTACCTGAACAGATTATAAGTGCTCCAAATAGACACGTTTTTCTGACTAAACTTAAAAGATTAAACCTTTCTAAATTTCTTAAAGGGGCGTAAGTAAGAGCAGTTTTTTCTATTGCCTTTACGTTTACCCTGCTTCGTCATACTTAATTTGTTTTGTCTTTCATGTATTTTCATTTTCGTTCATTCGTCCTATCCATGTATGTTAATATTTTCTTTTGACTTAGCGAATAAATTGTTGTTGTTGTTGTTGTTGTTGTTAAAAAGTTCAAAAGGCGTGAAAACTTCGATTGGTTGCAAAGGAACAAATGTGGAATTTAATGCACTTACGTTGTAAGCACACATCACAATTCCGACACCACGCGATCACAACATTTTCCATGCGCGGCCACCAATAACGCATTTGTATGGCGGGCAGAATTTTGCACAATGAAAAATGTGCTCCGAAAATTGAGTCATGAAATTTGGTTAATACAAAACGACACAATGATTTTGGTACTAGCAAAGAAAAATGCTCCGATGGAACAAAAAAGATGAATATACTTGGAATTGTGGATTTTTATGGATGTAAAAGGATGGGACTAGGAAAAATCTACCTAAAGTCGAAAAATCTGCTAAAAATCACACTTTCTCTAAGCAACGCAAAAAATCGATGTATATTCTGCGGCCAACAGATTAAAATAAATATTCAACCATAACAATGATTGAAACAGCAGCACGTTAGCTATGCAGTAGCTATGGGAAATGATATTAAGTAAACTAACAGTCTTCCAAGCCAATTGAATGAAATAGCAAACATCGAAGACAATTGAAGACATGGTTGGTTTAAAACAGTAGGAAACGCGTAAGTTGACTTGAAACAGACTAAATGTAGATACACTAGCATGCCCAAAACGATTGTATGCACTAATCAATCGGCTCCTGCTTTGCTTGCTATAATGCTCATAACAAAATAAAAGAACTTTAAATACAATACTCTTAGTTTTCTATCAATCAGGTGCCAGCAATTTAAAAAAGTAACCTTGATAGATTACGTTTATACACTCTTATCTGAAACTTCGAGCATTATTTAAAAAAGACACTTTTTTAGAGGCCGCAGAATATACATCGATTTTTTGCGTTGCTTAGAGAAAGTGTGATTTTTAGCAGATTTTCCGACTTTAGGTAGATTTTTCCTAGTCCCATCCTTTTACATCCATAAAAATCCACAATTCCAAGTATATTCATCTTTTTTGTTCCATCGGAGCATTTTTCTTTGCTAGTACACTACTTTTAATTAGCGTGATTTCAGTACATCAGTCAGTAAACACAATGAGTAATATGCCACAATAATGACAACAGTCCAGGAACGCGGAAAACAATATTGTTCTTAACATCAGCATTATCCTTTTTAAACAAGACAACCTTATTGACACCATCCATTTTCAAATTAAAACTCCATTAAGTTTTCTCTTCTTAATGTGCAGTTCACTTATAATCAAGCACAAATATTTAACCAACGAATTCACATTGCAAATCCTCACTCAATCAATACACAAGCACAATGTGTCGTGACTTTTGAAATTGAAAACACCCAATTTTCAATTTTCAAATTGAAAATTGGATCAATTTTCAAATTGAAAATTGGGTCAATTTTCAAATTGAAAATAGGGTGTTTGAATTTGCGATAAAGAAAATAATCAAAAGATAGTCACTTGGTTTATTTAAGCCGAGTAATAAAATAACGACCGTCCACCAATTCCAAACTAAACGCGACTAATCTGATCACTATGAAAAAGTTTTGAAAAATGAGCTTGCTAAGCGAGAGTTGTAAACCAAGAGAAACTTAAAGTTAAAACCTACTATTAAATTATTAAGAGACTTATAAAAGATTTTAAACTTTAAGAAAATGGAAAAGGCGGGATGTTGGTAAATTAGAAGGCAAAGTTTTTCGGCAAAAATTCAAAAACTTCACGCAAATATCAAATGTAAGGAACACTAACACTTCGATTTGGTAGTAAAATAAATTTGTAGTATAGACTACATATTAACAACAAATGAATAGTGCAAACTTTACACAACTACTAGGTGTAGAGAATACTAACAGTTTACGGCTTATTAATGTACATGATTACAATAAAGCTGCATATCTTTGTCGACTTCTGTGCACAGTAGTGTGATTGCTGGTTCATTTTAAACCACTTTTGCAGGCAATTTACATCAATTAAACGATAGCTCTCCATGTGCAAGATTTTGTGAAACATATTATAAACACGGCTAAGAAGGATTTAACTTTAATGCAACCCATTTAAGACAAAATTACATCTCTTCAATGATCTAAGGACACTTGAACATAATTTTTAAATCACTTTAGATTACTTTTGAGGGTAAACAAACTCACTTAATTGATGTCTCACATATGAAACCTTGAAAATTTCTTGACTTCAGTTACAAAGTCTCTGCAAGTCTATCGAATTAAGGTTAACACGTAATGTAAACTTTACACAAACACATAGCGTAAAGAATATTTTAGTCGGATTCGTAATTTTGATATTGCTCCCATATTACTTTCAACATTTATTTAAAAATGAGTCCATAATGTTTTAAAGACAATAAACATTAGGTTTAAACCACTTTGCAATACTGCGGAGTGTAAGCAAGCGCGCCCAACTGACGTATATATTTCATTCCCTGTAAATTTTTATATCTCAGGAAAAAATTTCGGATTTTGCAATGCTCTAGAACAAAGGCTAACATGCAGTGTAAAATTACTCGGATATTATGATCAACATTCATGAAAAAATTATGTCTCTACAATGGTCTGAGGACATATAAACAATGAGTGTAAACTACTTTACATCACTGTTGGATGTAAACAAACGCACCTACGTGACGTCTCACATATGATCCTTTGAAAACTTCTAGACTCCAGGAAAAAATTAGGTTTCTGGAATGCTCAAAAACGAAGATAAATACATATGTAGTGTAAACTTCATGTAAACACCTAGTGTAAAAGAAGATTTTAGTCAGATTCGTAATTTTGATATTGTTCCGATATTACGATTAATATTTATGAAAAAATTAAGTCTGCATAATGTTCTATGGGCAAACTAACAATTGGTATAAGCTACTTTACAACACCGTAGAGTGTAAACATATGTGCCAGACTGGCATATCAAATTTGGTTCCTGGTCCATTTCTAGACTTGATAAACGTGTCCCTGACTCGTAACTGGAGAAGCAGGCAGAAAAAACAAGACAGAAACGCATTTTAAACTCCAAAATTTTGACTTTACACTCGCTAAATATTAATGTATAGACAATTTGCTTTGACATGCATCCGATATAAAGCACTTTATTTTTATTCTATTAGACTTATCCCGACTTCTGGACGGAGAAAGTGGCGAACAAAAAACGCAACAAAAACGTATTTTCCATCATTTAGAACACTGTAAACTTTAAAATTCCGTACCGAACTCCCCATTGGGTTTAAAGAAATTCGGTTTGGTACAATTTGTAGCTTTTAAATCGTAGTACATTCCTGTGTGCCAAAATTCTGTTGCAAAAATTATTTGGTATGATTTATCAATCAAACTTCGTAAAAAACGTGTTTTTTCGCCCATTTTTTACCTCTGATTTCGAACTTTACACCCCCATAAATAACTCAATATTGCGTTTTTTTAAATGCGGTTTGCTGCGATGTTTAGCCCCTGTAAGGCACTTTATTAATGCTGTCTTCGATTTGCACTGACTCATAAGCGGAAAAATTTGGCAGAGAAATCTTAGTTAAAATCCGTTTTTTTACACCATCCACTAGAGTGTAAACTTTAAACCCCAGGATCTAACTCACCATAGAGCATAGAAGACTTTGCTTATATGCAGAATGTAGCCCTTGATCCGCTCTACATTTCTGTCAGAAAACATTTTAAAAACCTCATAACCGGAGTTAGTATCGGACATAGGAAGGTTGAAAACTCGACCAAAAAGTGCTTTTTCACCCCCAGATTTTCGCACTCTTTACACTGCCGTTCGATAAATAATGCGAATTTCAAAAAACAAAAAAAGTGTCATCTGTAGAATTCATCCCTCTATTATCCTATTCTGTTCAATCCATCGAGTCATCAATACTCAGTTGTCCACATGCCGCAGTAAAAAGGTCCCAAAATTTGTCCTATGTTATAACGTTACACAAAAACTTTACACCTTCTTTACACAGTCAATTTTGAGTTTCAAGAAAAACAAAAAAACACGGGCAGCGAATTTTTTATTATCTTTCTTTTAAAAAAAACCGCATCTTCCAGAAGTGTCCCGTTATAGCTGTAGGGGGGTGCCCAGGTGTTGGGGGTACCCAAGTATATTATAGGTACGCGCTAACGCGCTACCTATGATTACGATTTGATGAACGATGGTTGGTGAACGTTTAGGTTGAAAACAACAAAAAAGAACATTGTTTACGAGAAAAATTCATCATGATATTTTTTCGTTGTTAAATCATTCAACGCAATGCGAATTTTATGTAGTTCGTCATCAGCGCGTTGCTCTGCGAGTAAGCGCGCAGGTGTTAGCATTTCAGCTTTTTCTGCATCAGTGAGTTGAATGCGTTTGCGAAACGTAGGTGGTTTAGAATTAGTTGGATCAATGGGCACAGTTGGGATGTTAGTTTGTGCCTTAGGATTATTATTTGGCGCGTTAGACATATTATCGCGCGGTTGGTCCGATGGAACCGATTCGTCCTCAGATACAGAATCTTCCGAGTCTAAATTCGCGATATTAACGATATTTTTGCGCTCAAGCTTATATTTGCGCTCTGCATGATCGTATTTAGGATGTTGTGATAAAAGATCCGCTGCGCAATTATATGCACCAGGAACGTACACGATATCATATTCGTACTCTTGTAATTTGAGACCCCAATGGCGTAAACGACTCGATGGGTCTTTTACGTTTACTAGCCAAGTTAATGCTTGATGATCAGTTTCAACAATAAATTTTTTACCGTATAGATAGTGTCAATAATGATTGATGGCCCACACTACTGCTAGCGCTTCTTTCTCCGATGTAGCATTATTGCATTTGGCAGAATTTAGCATGCGACTAGCGTAGCTAAGAATGAAACGACTTTTTGATGGTAAGCGTTTTTGAGTCAAAGTGGCACCTAACGCATAGTTACTTGCGTCAGTTGTTAAGACAAATTGGTGCTCGTTGTCAAATTTTGGTAATTGCAAAATAGGTGGGGACGTAAATGCTTTTTTAAGAAGCTCAAAAGCAGTTTGGTGTTCGGCCTTCCAGCAGAATTCGACATCTTTGCGAAGAAGATGGAATAACGGTTTAGCGATTTTAGCGAGATCTTTAACGAATTTCTAAAAAACCATTGGACTAAGCCAAGGAATTTCTGCAAAGATTTAACGGTTTTTGGTACTGGAAATGCAACTAGGTCTGCAACTTTAGACATGTCAGGAGCGATTCCCAATGAACTTATGCTATGCCCAAGGAATTTTACTTCAGCATGAGCGAGATAGCATTTATTGGGTTTAATTCGTAAGTTTGCGTTTTTGAGAGCAATGAAGACATTTCAAGATCTCTTAAATGTTCTTTAAACGTGTGCAAAAAATAATTATATCATCGATATAAACAAGGCAAGATTTCCAATTGAGACCGGCGAGCACAAGCTCCATTAGCCTCTGAAAATCTGCGGGCGCATTTTTTAGACCAAAAGGTGAAACTTCAAATTTGCAATGGCCAACAGGGCATATAAATGCGGTTTTTTCGCAAGATTTATTGTTGAGAGGAATTTGCCAATAACCGGATTTTAGATCTAATGTGCTAAAATACACGGCAGAACCTAAGGTATCAAACTAATCGTCAAGTTGAGGAAGAGGATAAACTTGCGTTTTAGTTACGTCATTTAAACGGCGGTAATTGACAACAGGTCTTAGGGAACCGTCCTTTTTTCCTATGAGAAACAATGGACTTGCCCATGGACCAGTCGTAGGCCAAATAATTTTATCCGCAAGCATTTCATTTATGATTTTTTGCGTAGATTCTCTTCTAGAATGTTCAACACGATAAGTTTTTCCACCAACGGGCGGATTATCCCCTGTATCAATATGAGGTTTCATCAAAGGGGTACGTCCGAGAGGCTCATTTTTTAATGCAAAAATAGAATCGTATTTTAAGCAAAGTTCACGAATTTGTTGCTGTTGTCGATAATCAACGGCGGAGCCATTTAAAGCTTTATTTATTGATGCAAAAATCTCGGGTGTCCTATCATCAAAATTTGAGACATGGGACACAACTTTGGCATCAGAGGTTAAAGAACCTATTATATCACCAGAGTCGATGCGAATTGGCGCTTTAGAGATGTTACAAACGCGAACAGGAATTACAGGTTGCGAAACATCAACTATAGATGGAGCAACAAAAAGTGAAGTCTTTTCCATAAAATCGGGATTTGGTTTGAATAATGCAACATCAAAATCGCAGTAACCGTGACTGATATAGCCAGGTGTGATTAATTCATGCCGAGGTTGTATAATTACAGGCTCAGGCAGCGAAACATGCACACACACAACACCAGAGGTAGTTGAGTTGGGTTTCGCACGGAATTGTAACTTTTCATATGATGATAGTAGATTAATTTTTATGCCATTTATGAAAGCACAACGCTCGATAGGATTAACCCACATGAGTGCGGATTCACAAAAATCATATCCCAAGAGCATGTCTTCCGGCGAATGATCTATTATAGCTACTGTGGTAGAGCTAGATTGTTCAGCGATAGTGAGAGTCACACCTGGGCGTGGGGGGGTTTGGGGGGTATGCATCCCCCCAGAAACCAAAATACCCCCAGAAATCAAAATACCCCCCAGAATTCAATTTTTGAAAATTTTTTTCGTTTTTTTTCGCAATTTTTTGATGCCAATGGATAGTGCTTGATGAGAAACGTCGAAAAATGATGTTTTTATCGCCATACCACCATTTTTAAGGCCATTTTCCGACCTTCAAAAAATCTTGCACCCCCCCCAGAATTTTCTTGCTGCCCACGTATGGTGAGAGTCATATTTACTTTATATCGAACGACTGCGGTTATTTCGCCTATGCCATGAACAACTTGTGAGACTTGTTTAGGTGGTAAGTTAAAACCAAGACGCAAAAATGCAGACATGGTCATCATGGTGACCTGTGAACCTGTATCTATGAGAGCGGGTACGTCTATGCCATGAAGTTTAACAAGAATAGTGGGCAAGTTTGTCCCAGCTTGGCTTACAATTGGAATATTCGGGTCAATGGTTTTAACTGGAGGCGAATTTATTTTTTCATAAATCGCGAGACGATGCTGTAAGCGCTCGTACTCTTCAAGAAATTCTTGCAACGCGAATAAGTTAGAACGCGCGCTAGTTTCTAGCCCTTTCGCAGTAACCGTGTTTACATCATTAGGGGACGTAAGGGTTGGCTGCGGTGGGGGCGAATTTACGGTGGGTTGGTTATTCGCAGTATATGTGACATATGGGCGATTAGAACTGTTATCGTTGCGATAGTTCGAATTATAATATCGTGCCCTTAGTGCTAAAATGTTCTAAGTCCAAAAAAGTAGTTTTTGAGAAAAACGAGTTTTAATGTTTGTGATAATGCAGTAAATCACTCATTCATTGCCTTCAACCAATATTTGGTACACATATACACACTTATAAAGTCTCTTGACACCTAAAATCTCAATTAGAAAAACCTTTTCCTTCAAGCTAAAACAAATGCTATTCGGAGATAGTACATTTTGGCATAGTTTCCAAACTTTGCGCATAAAACATAAAACTATTTCTAAAATTTTTTAAATAATGTTTCAGTTCAAGAAAACAAAAAAACATGTTCATCTAATCACTGTCTGTACAGGATTCCTCTTCCCTATCAGCAGGCATCCGAATCGCCTCAAAACATGGTAAAGCTTTGTAAAAATTGTGAAAGCGGCGTGGTATCACACTAGATTCACTCTTTGCAAAATGAAACTTTCAAAGCACTAATTTTTGGTGCTTGTCTAGTTACCTACCTTACATGTAACAGGAAGGGGGCACCCCCAGAAAGCCAAAAAGTGTTTTCCATACCACTCCCCCAGGATGGAAAAGTGGCCTAAAAATGCAGTAAAATCGCGTTTTGTCTTGAGAATGCTTCGGATTTACACCCCTTCCTTCCAGCCGGTCGGAGCTGTTGGATGTCTGCCAGTTTAGTTACCCCACAGGGGGATACAACCACACCTGGGCGTGGGGTCGGGTTTGAGGTATGCACCCCCAGAAACCAAAATACCCCCCCCAGAAATCGAAATAACCCCCCAGAATTCAATTTTGAAAATTTTTTCGTTTTTTCCGCAATTTTTTGATGCTAATGGATAGTGCTTGATGAGAAACGTTGAAAAATCGAATGTGACATAACTGACAAACTAATACGCGGTAAACCGAATTAAAACACCAATCAGAAAGCAATGACATGTGCTATGCACACCTGGGCGTGGGGGGGTTCGGGGGGGGGTATGCACCCCCCCAGAAACCAAAATACCCCCCCCCCAGAAATCAAAATACCCCCCCCAGAATTCAATTTTTGAAAATTTTTTCGTTTTTTTCGCAATTTTTTGATGCCAATGGATAGTGCTTGATGAGAAACGTCGAAAAATGGTGTTTTTATCGCCATACCACCATTTTTAGGCCATTTTTCGACCTTCAAAAAAATCTTGCACCCCCCCCAGAATTTTCTTGCTGCCCACGTATGGTGCTATGTACAAGAACATTATAGTCAACTTATGTGACAAAATGTACCATGTGGGAGATGGTACATTTTTGCACAGATGAGATGAAGCAAATATGTACATATGTGGCAGTTAGTATGTTTTGGCACTTGAAAGTTGGTCAATTTGGAGATAGCATCTTTTTGAATTATTAATGCTGCAGTATATATCACAGACTGTACATAGAACTTTTTAGCACTAATAAATAACCTTTCCATGGCAACAATAGCATGGATAACTCAAAAATGAAAAAAATGGAGATAGTACATTTTAGCACTAAGGGGACAATATGTTCCACGTTGTTCATTAGGGAACTGAATGAAAGGTGGGTTTTGTCGCAATTGATTTGTATAGCGATTATCATAGCGCAAATTTTGATAATTGGCACGCAAATTTTGATGGTAATCATTACGATTTTGCCTAAAATTTGGTCGTGCTTGCTTAGATTCAACGCGATTATCATTATTTGCATAATTAGATGAGTGATGTTGACTAGAGTTACGAAATCACAATTGAAAACGATGTCGATTTTGCAAGTTTGAATGCGATGGCAAACAATTTTGGCGCAAAAAAGAACGCGACTGGCTGCGGTTGCGAGTCATGGAACTGTTATTATATCGATCGGACTGAGTATAATTATTATTATTATTAGATGCTTCCTGTTGCTGACGCGTAAAACATTTAATGTAGATATGACCTGTGCACTTGCAAAAGGTGCAGTACTTATGAGAGGAATTTTCTGGCTTTTCAGCACGCGATGAGCAATCGCGAGCAATCTGGCTCATTTTGGTTAGATGTGCGAGATGTATCTCTAGATATTGCGCTTCCTACAGGAGCGGCTGTTACCGATACATACAGTGTTATTGCTTTTCTATCATCCTCAAATTCCTTATTCGCGAATTCAGCATTTAACACGTTATTCAAAAATTCAGCCAGTGATGCTCTAGGTTTTTTATGATATGCCTCTTTCGAAATGTGCGGTAATAAACCTTGTTTTAACTGGTGTCGCAATAAATAGTTGAAATGATGCGAGTCGACTTCAAGATAAGGGTCAGCTTTTATTAACTCTTCGCAAAGCGCGAGGTAATAAGCTTTAACCGATTCGTTAGGCTGCTGTTTATGTGTCAAAAAACGATTAAAAAGCGTTCCAGCGTCCATTGGACAAAATTCCGCTATTAACGCTTGTTTCGATTTGGAATAAGATTGTCTTATCTCAGCAGGTAACAAACGGAATAAGTGTGAAGCATAGGGATCGAGAAATGATGACATAAATTTCATGCAATCAGCTTTATCAATATCATAGGTATTGGCAAGCGACTCAAATTCTGCAAGATATCCTCGTATATCAGTTTTATTGGCATTAAGAAACTTTTTATTTGCAATTGCAACTTGCATTTGTGCTATAAAAGGTCCGCGATTTAAAGAATCAGCGATATGCAATTTGCCATACAAGCCTTCAGATGACGAGTCCGAATTATGGCGATGACGACGTCGGCGCGATTTACTTTTGTGACGCGAGCGACGACTACGTGGACAATCGTAGCTACTCGTTGAGCTTTCATCAGAAAATTTTACGCGACATCTCCTAGTAGGTGACTCAGGCAAAGGCGCGGATTCATTTTCCAAGTTTCCGGTTTCATTATTTATGCCAGATAAGTTTATTTCTAAAGGTTGCATTTCAATATTCGAGGAATGCAAAATAGGATTAATAGGCAGTATTTCGAGATTTGCAGGATTTGGTACATGATTATTCGGAAGTGTTTTGCCTTGAGGCGGAAAATATTGGAGCGGTGGCGGATGTAAGCGCTGCTGCGAGTTTGCATTCAAAGAATTAGGTACGAAAGAAGGCGCATTATGATTTAAAGACAGCAACGGCCGAGATCGCGACGTCTGCAAAATCGATACCGATGGCTGCAAAATTGTAGGTATATGTTCCGAAAAACCCGAGTTTTGCACTGGTTGCAAACCCGTGTTTGTAGGATTTTGTGATAAGTTAGCTGTCTCAGGTGCGCGATTCGTACAATTTTGAGCGATATTTTCTGGAACAGTTTCCGAAGGTGAGCATGAATTAGATGCGCGGTTGCCGGTGGACAACAACAAAGATGCACGGTGCGTACTTTCCGCACGATTCACAATTTGTGCATTAAATTCAGAAAAATTTTTGCTATCGATAGAGTGGTTAACGCGCTCAGACGGATTACTTTCAGTGCGATTCAAAACTGGTTGAGGCTTAAGCAATTTGCTTAATTCCATACGCAGTTTACGCATTTCATCCAAATTTTCTTTTTTATCTTGATTTACGCGCTGTAGAAAGGTCCGAAAATTGTATATGGATAGCTTTTAGCGCTTCTAAGATAAGGTCATTAGTCACACCAGCACTGGCACGAGCATTGTCGGCATTTCTGCTTGGACTATTATTACTCTCTACATCAGAATTGGCATTATCTGGCTCCGAACTGGTTTCAGGATTATTTGCCATGTTAAGGGTAGTCGTATTATCGATAATTGTATTATTTGATGAATTATCGACATTAGGATCCATAATTTGATTGATGCGCGACTGCGTATTACCCAGTATTAACTTGTCGTCAGACTGCGTAGTACGCACGGCATTTAACGATGTGGGTAATCAATCATTATTCACATTACTATTTGCATCCTTCTTATTCGTATCGTTACTCGCATTATTACTCGCACTATTAGAGTCAGCAGGCGTGGTAGGTAATTGGCGAGATGAAGTAGATGGTGTAGAAGGTTTTTTCAATTTAGTAGGCGGTGTCCGCAAAACTTTTTTCCCTGCCATTTTTGGGTATCAAAAACGTCCAAAAATATGACCTTGGGTAAGAGAAATTTCGGTACGTCGAAATTTAGCAAAAACGTACATGTTTCGAATTTGACCTTTTTTGCTTTGAAAAACAGGTTTTTCACGTAATTAGTATTTTCCTACGCAAAGCAAGATATACCTGACGTGAAATGAACAAAAATACATGGCACTAAGCCTAAGGCGCAAGGAACGTACGTGGTTATAAAAGGACGTAGGTAAAAACCTTTTTCACCTAGGTTTGTTACCAAGAGAGAAAAATGATGAATTGTTGCCAGAGGGTCGACGTTTATAGAAAAAATGCGAGCGTGATAGCTGCCTTCATTGCCAGGGGGTCGATGGAGATGGAAAAATAATGATGACTTTACCACGATACACAAAATCTTCACCACGGACGCTTACTTAAATGCGCACTGCCACGATTGCGATCAATACGACAAAAAGGGCAAACAAAATGTTTCACATATTTAGATGGCCAAAAATAATGATTTTTTGGATCGAAAAATAAATTTTAGATGACTGATCAGTTCGGCTGTAGCTAGCAGTCTCAAAGAGGGACGTTCCAGTGTACATACAGAGCCGCCCTATGTCTACAGAATCAACGTAGAGACGGGTGTATTCACCTTCGGGACTTACTTAGGTACTTAAGTACTTGAATCTGCTCTCAGCGCTGGCCCCAATCGCGTATTTATAGAAACTTCGATCTTCTGGACCCTTGTAGACCTACGGCGTTGACTCCCTCAGCCCTAATATTGCTGGCCGCACTTTTGTCGGGAGTCTTCGCAGCTACGCCTTAGGTCCTAGAGTACCTACCTAATCCCGGTATTGCCGCAAGGTCAGTTGACCTATCTCAACCCCACTCAAGTTGATAAACTAACTTATTTTCGAGGTTCGAATCAATCAGAAATGTTTTTGGTTCCTAATATACGAAGCACACTGAAATTTGAAAACAACACCAATGAGCTCTAAGCTGATCAGTCATCATAAATGATTAAATAATATTTTTGACCAATTTTAGGATTGAGGAAAGAATATTGAATTTTGAACAAAATAAATAATCACATGAAATTTACCTATTCCTTTCCACCAAGTCTAAAGAAATCCTCGACGACTAGAGCACTGACCTCACCCTTGGTATAAGAAGACCCCTGGGTGGGTTTTTATATTTTTATTCAATATGTACACACGGCCTACAGCTGGTAAAGAATAAACAAAATGTTACAACGAATAAAATGAGCAACGAGTCAAATCGTCAAAAGCCAACTAGACTAATATCCCATCAGGGGATCGTTACAGTAAAACATAAGTTTAAGACAAACTAACATTAGACAAGATTACTTTTAATTCACATCGAATCTTCTAGAATATGATATGCGGTAACGAGTAAAACAATTACTATTAGCATACACTTAATTCTGATTTACCGGACAAGTATCTTATTGATTTTTATATTGGTAATTGGGGAATAGCTGAGAAACTGAAGGCATAGCCACAAGTACACTATCGCGCAATAGCTACTCGTATTTGGCTATGTTAACCGATACAGAACCAAGCTGTTTTTGGCATGGCTTCCGTGAACTGCTAAAACTAGTTCGCCACGTGTAACTCTCGTAGTTACATTACCATTGGTTCTATCTTAGCCACAAAGTCGTTGCTATTCTTCAGTGAGCAGGCAATGTTGTGCTGCAGTGGGTTAAGTATCTTTACCAGATATTTTGACAGAGGATGTATAGTTGTCCCAATGCAACTGACAATTGGTCTAAGTGGTACTCCTGGTTTGTGAATCTTCGGCAAACCATATATATGTGGTGCTTTGCAGCCTTCCTTGATTTTTCCTCTTTGTCCAGACCTTCTTCCTTGAGCAGTTTCTTCAATGCTTGCTCTACCCTGGTAACTGGTGTGCGTTTACCAATGGCCTTGAACTTTGAAGGATCATCAATGATCTGCCACAGCTTATTGTTGTACTCTGTTCTGTCCATCACCACTGCTGCACGACCTTTATCTGCTGGCAGAATGACTATGGTGTCATCTGCCTTTAGCATTTTAATTGCTCTAAGCTCTGTCTTGCTGATATTTGCCTCAGGCTTATCAACCCTGTCAATAGCTTGTCTAATCTTTAACCGAAAGTCATCCTTCCGTTCCTGTGGCAGGAAATGGGCTGCACACTCAATAGCTGTTATGATGTTCTTCATTGGATGTTGACTCGGTGCTATAGCAAAGTTTAAGCCTTTTGCCAGGGCAGTCTGCTCATGATTAGTCAGTGGTCTATGGCTCTGATTTATAACCACCTTATCCAGGTTGAGGTTCCATTGCCCCTGTCTTGGCAAGAGTCTATCCAATTTTGCCTTCTGCTTCTGTGTTACCATTTCCAGCTGCCTAATGTACAATCTGTCTACTGAGCCCTTTATCCTCATCCAATGATCATGGGCCATATTCCTCTCTAGGTCTTCTTCCAGTGCCTTCTTGGCATCCTGTAGACTAGACTTCCTCAGTGTAATCTTTACAAAACCACTAACATCAACTAACATTAATTAAATCTAGTACTAAAAATTAATATGCAGAGTAAAGTTTACAAAGCCACAGAGTGTAAAGAAAACTTGAGTCGGATTCGTAATTCTGATATTACGATCATCATTTATGAAAAAATTAAGTCTCCACAATGGCCCGAGGACAAATAAATCTCAAACGTAAACCACTTTACACCACTGTTGAGTACAAACAAACTGGCGTATTACATTTGGTTTCTGGTTCATTTTTAGATTTGAGATTATGTCTAGACTCATAACCACACATGGGCGTGGGGGGCTTGGGGGGGGGGTGCAGCCCCCAGAAATTAAAATACCCCCAGAATTCAAATTTTGGAATTTGTTTTTGCTTTTTAGCGATTTTTTGATGCCATTGGATAGTGCTCGATGAGAAACGTCGAAAAATGGTGTTTTTTCTCCATACGACCACTTTTAAGACCATTTTTTGACCTTTGAAAATTTTTCACCCCCCCCATCTCTCAGAATTTCGCTGCTGCCCACCTAAGCTCATAACCCAGAACTTGGCAGAAAAATCAAGACATAAACACGTTTAAGTCCCCCAATTTTTTGACTTTACACCTCCCGAAAAGCTTACTGTTGATGTAAACAAACGCAACCCGCTGTGGCGCGTACCCCTTAGAAAGTATACTTTAATTTTATCCTATTCGACCTCGCCCGACTTCTGACCAGAGACAGTGGCGAACAAAAAAATGGACAAACACGTATTTTCAACTGTCCACCACATTGTAAACTTTAGAAATCTGATCCTAACGCCCCGTTGAGTGTAAATAATTTCGGTTCGGGCCAGTTTGTAGCCCTTTGATTGTAGTACGTTTGTATGTGCTAAACTTATGTTCCGCAAAATATTTGATATGATTTACCAATCAAAATACGAAAAGTACCTGTTTTTTCGCCCATTTTACACGTCAGATTTCGAACTTTACACCCCCATAAACTACTCAATATTACTTTTTTTGAACGCAGCTTGCTTCAACGTGTAGCCCTTTATTTCTATTTTATTCAATTTATCCCAACTCATACCGAAAAGTTGGCAGAGAAATCTGGGATAAAATCTGTTTTTTTACTCATCCACTAGAATGTAAAGTTTAAACCCCTGGTACTGACTGCGTATGGATTGTAAAAAAGTTTGCTGATAAGCACAAGATAGCCCTTGATCCGTAGTACATGTCTGTCAGAAAAAATTTCTTTAAACTCATAACCAGAGTTGTTGGCAGACATAAACAACTCGAAAACTCGACCAAAATGTGTCTTTTCACACCATATTTTCGCACTCCTAACACTCCCATTCGAGAACTTTGGCTAAATTCAAAAAACAAAAAAGTATTATCTGCAGAAATCCTTTCTCTACAAATCTATGCCATTAAATTGTTCGAAGAGTCAATACTGCGTTGTCCACAAGCCCGGTAAAAAAACCCCCAAAATTCCGCAATTGTTATAGCGTTACGCCAAAACTTTACACCTTCTTTACACAGTCAGTTTTGAGTGTAAAGAAAAATCAAAGAAAGACAGGCAACGAATTTTTTTATTATCTTCCTTAAAAAAACCGCACCTAGATGTGCTCCGTTATAGCTTTAGGGGGTGCACAGCACACCTGGGCGTGGGGGTTTGGGGGTATGCACCCCCAGAAACCAAAATACCCCCAGAAATCAGAATACCCCCCAGAATTCAATTTTTGAAATTTATTTCCGTTTTTTTCGCAATTTTTGATGCCAATGGATAGTGCTCGATGAGAAACGTCGAAAAATAGTGTTTTCATCGCCATACCACCATTTTTAAGGCCATTTTTTGACCTTCAAAAAATCTTGCACCCCCCCCCAGAATTTTCTTGCTGCCGACGTATGGTGCACAGGTGTTGGGGGTACCTAAATATATTATAGGTACGCGCTAACGCGCTACCTATGATTAAATACTGACCCTAAAATAAAATAGTAAACATAAATTCGGAGTTTTACAAAACGATAAACGAAGAAGCCAGCGGATTACTTAAGCTTAATAGATGAATAAGTCAAATGAAGTGCATGGTTTTGCCAGGAGAATTGAAAAATTGAAAAAGTCAGCATATCAGAAGATTTGAACCCATCATCCCTTTTTTATATCCACATGCGAGACGGACACGTCAGCCACTGCACGAACTCAACATATTGGCAGATTTTAATACTTAGTCACTTTATACTTTACACTTTTGTGCAACAACCATCGACTTCTAAATGTTTGTGACTGGTTCATATCTAAAGAAAGTGTATTTTTGGCCTATTGGCAGTCAAGGCCAAAAATACACTTTCTTTAGAAACAACCATCGAGTGTAAAGAAATTTTAAGGTCAGATTCGTATTCTACAACTGAGGGGCGACACAACATTTTTAGCAAAAACTGGTCCTCCGCTAATTGTTTGATACCTAATACTCTGGGCGGAAAAATGCTTCTCGGTGTAAACTTTACACTTGTGCTAATACCGCAAGATTAAGTGTATAGAAACAAAATAAACTAGGATCTGTAACGCTAAGGGCAGGGCACATTTCAAGCATAATTAGCATGTTCCGCCTACTTAGCGGAGTAGTTAAAGAAAATTCGCTTTTCGTCTCAAACCCTTTACACTAAAACGAACACAGATCAAGAAATATTGCGTAAAAAAAGAAGAAAAAAGGGTTTTGAGATATTGTTATCCTCTACAGCATAAAATTAGTTGGACTGTACATAAACCAAAAATGAGTTAGATAAGCTAAAGGACACGCAAAGAGTAAAAAACCCGTACAATTTACACTTTTGTGCAACAACCATTGAGTGTAAAAAATTCGAAGGTCAGATTCGTAATCTACAGCTCGGGGGCAACATTTTGAAAAAAATTGACCATCCGCAAATTATTTGATTTTTTGGTTTACACTTTACACACTCATTGCTAAATCGGTATTAAGTGTAAACAAAAAAATCCACATCGAGTTTTTTAATTATCTATCGTTTAAAAAAACCGCACCGTCCAGGTGTGTGCCGTTGTTGCTGTGAGGGGGGGGCACAAATTTAGCACTCGATGTGATGAACATATAAGCAAAAAGGATGGCCAAGTATATTATAGGCAGCGCTATCGCACTACCTATGATATTTAGCAACAACTAGAGGCATTCAATTTCACTCTACATAAGTTATTTTTAAATTTACTGACAAACACAAATGACCTATGTGATGCGAATATAACATTCGTTTTAAGCATGCACAAGTCAGCAAATGGGGCGGGCTTATTTGCCTTATTCTGATTGGTCAAAATATTTGTTGGCTTCAAACGCAAAGGTACCAGGAAAAATTTTAAGCAATTACATCGGGACCTAGGACATTCGAAACGCCTTCCTTTCGTCTACAAGGAACTGTTTTGTGCGTTTCGAAATAATCAGCCAATCAAAAGTAGTTATTGATTTTCTGATCCCTTCCAATTTTCTGTCCTATCTTATGTACAGTCAGGGTTAGACATTTTCAAACGAAAAAGTACCGAAACAAAAGTTATAAAATTCCTTTAAAGCATATACATATCGATAGAAAGATAAATGAGCTTTCTGATTCCGTTTTGTGCTAAGTCGAATTCATAAAACGCAAGGAGCTAGTTGAGAAAAACTGAGATAAAATAGATGTTTTTAGCGTTTTTGTCGCCTTTTCCGCCCACGGCCGGAATCGGCTCCTATGACACAATAGTGCATTAGGCTCGGGCCGAAACGTCAGCTCATCAAGTCTTATGAGGCCGGAGCCAACCCCGTCATACAAAATAATAATGCATAAAAAACTTTCACAAATATCTAAACACTAGTAGATTCGAACGTCATCAAACCATCAATATCATCCATCCATCGGTTATGTAACCATCTTTACTAAAAAGCCCAAACAAAACGCAAAAATCATAAACACGACTAGATCTTGCTTGTTCCTCGCAGCTGCTAAACATTGCAATAAATAGTATACGTTAATTTTGATCACTAAATATACCTACGGTCAGGCCCGTATCCAGGATTAGGCCAGTGAGGAAGGGCGGGGGACTCAACATAAATTGAGCTATACCTCGAAAAATTTGTTGGGACAGCTCGCAAAAATCACATTTTTCGATGTTTTCGGGGATTCTCCAAGATTTCACACATTTTTCATTTTTGCCAAAAACTCCATTTTTACGGTGTTTTAAGCTGAAATCTTTAACTCAGATAATACAGAACCCACTGAATAAACCCCCATGCAGCCCAATATTTGGCAAATCGCAGAAGAAAAAAGAAACATTCACGAAATTTCTCCAATGTAAATGCTCCCAGGTCTATTGTGAAGCCTTTTCATATTTCGTAACTTTTGGTAGGTATGATCTGCGCAAGCAGATATTTTGTGGAAATTTGAAAATACGATCTGTCGAAATTTGATTAAAGAGTGTGCGAAAATCCGAAAATCAATAAAATCGAATTTTAAAATTTTTCATGGGTCTCTCGGATTATTGGGAATACAGAACCCCCTGAATAAACCCCCATGCAGCCCAATATTTGGCAAATCTCAGAAGAAAAAAGAAAAATTCACAAAATTTCTCAAATATAAATGCTCCCAGGTCTACGGTGAAGCCTTTGCATATTTCGTAACTATTGGCATAATTTACGCAAGCAGATATTTCGTGGAAATTTGAAAATATGATCTGTCGAAATTTGATAAAAAATGTGCGAAAACCGAAAATCAATAAAATCGGATTTTTTAAATTTTTCGTGGGTCTCTCGGATCCCTCCTGAGAAAACAGAACCCCCTGAATAAACCCCCTTGCTGCCAAATATTTGGCAAATCTCGGAAGAAAAAAGAAAAATTCACAAAATTTCTCAAATGTTAATGCTCCAGACACACATGGGCGTGGGGGGTTTGGGGGTTATGCACCCCCAGAAGTTGAAATATCCCTCCAGAAATGTAAATACCCCCAAATTTCAAATTTTGAAATTCTTTTCTGCTTTTTTAGCGATTTTTTGATGCCATTGGATAGTGCTCGATGAGAAACGTCGAAAAATGGTGTTTTTTCGCCATACGACCACTTTTAGGACCATTTTTTGACCTTTGAAAATTCCCCCCAGAATTTCGGTGCTGCCCAGCTATGCTTCCAGGTCTACGGTGAAGAATTCGTAACTATTGGCATAATCTACGCAAGCAGATGTTTTGTGGAAATTTGAAAATATGATCTGTCGAAATTTGATTAAAAGATGTGCGAAAAACCGAAAATCAATAAAATCGAATTTTTTAAATTTTTCGTGGGTCTCTCGGATCCCTCCTGAGAATACAGAAACCCCTGAATAAACCCCCATGCAGCCTAATATTTGGCAAATCTTGGAAGAAAAAAGAAAAATTCACAAAATTTCTCAAATGTTACTGCTCCCAGGCACACATGGGCGTGGGGGATTTGGGGGGTATACACCCCCAGAAATTGAAATACCCCCCAGAATTCAAATTTTGAAATTTTTTTTGCTTTTTTAGCGATTTTTTGATGCCATTGGATAGTGCTCGATGATAAACGTCGAAAAATGGTGTTTTTTCGCCATACGACAACTTTTAAGACCATTTTTTGACCTTTGAAAATTTTTTCACCCCCAGAATTTCGGTGCTGCCCACCTATGCTCCCAGGTCTACGGTGAGCCTTTTCATATTTCGTAACTATTGGCATAATCTACACAAGCAGATATTTTGTGGAAATTTGAAAATATGATCTGTCGAAATTTGATTAAAAAATCTGCGAAAAACCGAAAATCAGTAAAATCGAATTCTTTAAATTTTCCGTGGGTCTCTCGGATCCCTCTTGAGAATACAGAACCCCCTAAATAAACCCCCATGCAGCCCAAGATTTGGCAAATCTCAGAAGAAAAAAGAAAAATTCACAAAATTTCTCAAATATAAATGCTCCCAGGTCTACGGTGAAGCCTTTTCATATTTCGTAACTATTGGTATAATCTACGCAAGCAGATATTTTGTGGAAATTTGAAAATATGATCTGTCGAAATTTGATTAAAAAATGTGCGAAAAACCGAAAATCAATAAAATCGAATTTTTTAAATTTGTCGCGGGTCTCTCGGATCCCTCCTGAGAAAACAGAACCCCTGAATAAACCCCCATGCTGCCAAATATTTGGCAAATCTCGGAAGAAAAAAGAAAAATTCACAAAATTTCTCAAATGTTTATGCTCCCAGACACACATGGGCGTGAGGGGAGTTAAGGGGTATGCACTCCCCAGAAGTTGAAATACCCCCCAGAAATCAAAATACCCCCCAGAATTCAATTTTCGAAATTTGTTTTTTGCTTTTTTAGCGATTTTTTGAAGTTATTGGATAGTGCTCGATTAGAAACGTCGAAAAATGGTGTTTTTTCGCCATACGACCACTTTTAAGACCATTTTTTCACCTTTGAAAATTTTTTCACCCCCCAGAATTTCGGTGCTGCCCACCTATGCTCCCAGGTCTACGGTGAGCCTTTTCATATTTCGTAACTATTGGCATAATCTACACAAGCAGATATTTTGTGGAAATTTGAAAATATGATCTGTGGAAATTTGATTGAAAAATGTGCGAAAAACCGAAAATCAATAAAATCGAATTTTTCAAATTTTTCATGGGTCTCCTGGATCCCTGAGAATACGGAACCCCCTGAATAAACCCACATGCAGCCCAATATTTGGGAATTATCAGAAAAAAGACAATTTCAAGTTCTTAAATATAAATGCTCCTAGTCTACGCTGAAGCCTACTCATACTTCGTAAGTATTGGCATAATCTGCGCAAGCAGATGTTTTGCGAAATTTGAAAATACGCTCTGTCGAAAATTGATAAGAAAATGAGCGAGAAACCGAAAATCAATAAAATCAATTTTTTCAAATTGTTCGTGGGTCTCTTGGATCCCTGGAAATACAGAAGCTCCTGAATAAATTCCCATGCATCCCAATATTTGGCAAATCTCAGAAGAAAGAAGAAAAATTCACAAAATTTCTCAAATATAAATGCTCCCAGTCTACGGTGAAGCCACTCATATTTCATAACTATTGGCATAATCTGCGCAAGCGAGATATTTTGTGAAAATTTGAAAATACGGTCTGTTGAATGTTGATTAGAAAATGTGCGAAAAACCGAAAATAAATAAAATCGAATGTCTCAAATTTTAGGTCTTATCATCAGACTCATGAGGAAAACATGAAGAACATAGTGCCACGTTTCGAGCGACAAACATTAAATGAAATGAGTCAACGCGGCAATGTACATATTTACCTATTTTTGCCGGTAATTTTCTACATTTAGTTCATCTTGGTATGTGACATGTTGTTGGTGTATGAGGCTTTTGAAAGAAAGAAGGAAAAAGATATTATAATGGTCCCTTTTAAATTTATTGACCGAAAATTATTGCTACATTCTGACTGTGGTTAATTTTTCAAGCACTTCTTAGCATAACTATCATGTTCCATTTGAACATCCACTGCACAAAAGGTTATATTTTTATTATTTAAAGTTTTTTAGTATAAATGGTTCAAGTGATAAGCTATAAAATGTAATAGTATGAACAACGGCCCGTGCGGTACATTTTTATAGAAACTATCGAAAAACCTGAAGTCAAAATCGTAATGTTTTGCGTTTATAATTAATCAATAAATATCGAAGAAATACTGTAATTTTAGATAAAATTTACAAAATTTAAAAATTATTCGTCTTTTAATTAGAAAAGAATTATTGAATTCGATTACGGTAATCATGAGCTATAATGAAAAGTGCTCGACCCTATAAAATTTGACAAAGACAATAACATTTGATACTTTACACACCAATTTTACACAACAAATATTCGTTTTCAAGATGAGTATTTTGCACCATCAAACTCAGCGTTAAAAACTGCATAACATATGTTACAATTAGGGGAGTTTAATTTTTTACTTGTCCAACCTCGAGTCGAGCGAATCTTGTAGAAATTGACTTGTAAATTTCTGGCCACTATACATACATACTAACCTTTGCGCCTGGTTTTTGAAGCAATACTTTGAGTGCCCACGCCAATTCAAGATAATTTTGGTAGAGAAAAAGTTGCTTTTTCTAATCATACCAAAAAGAAGAAAATCGAAAAGGAAAATGTAAGTGACAAACTGTTAATTTGCATACTTTCAATTTTTTTGAAAGTTTGCTCGATTATTTCGTTATACGGCTGATATCTTATAATCTGCTATCTGGTATTTAGACAGAGAACACGGTATACTCGTTTTACTTGTAAAATAGAAGGATGAATCCTGCTCTTGCATTGGAGTAATAATGTAAATGTATGGGGGCCTGCGTCTACAAGAGCGACACAGACCGGCCTAACATTACCTTCGAGATTTACCTAGGTACGTAGGTACTTAAGTCTACGCTTAGTGCTGGCCCCGATCGCGCGGCTCTGGATGGCTTTCGATCTTTGTACCCTTAGAGACCTTACGGCTTCGATCCCCTCAGCCCTAATATTGCTGGCTGCTTCTTGTCGGGTGATCTCGGCAGCTACGCCCTAAGACCGAAGGCTACCTACCTAGTCTCGGTATTTGCCGCGGAGGTCAGTTGACCTATCTCAAGCTCAAGTTGTTTATTTAACTTATTTTCAATCAGTGCCTGATCCGAAATGTTTTTGGTTCCTGATATGTGTAGCACGCTGAACAATGAAAACAACAACAACGAGCTTTATGCTGATCAATCATCCCTAAAGATTAAATAATATTTTTGATCAATTTTTGGCTTGAGAAATAAATTATGATTTCCAAACAAAATAAACTATCATACGAAATTTACCTATCAGTCCACTAAGATGGGTAGAAGTCCTCGACGTGGGTGTGGCCGGCCTAACCCTCGGTATAACCAAAAACCACTGGGTAGGTTTTCTATATTTTATTCCGAACGAAGAATTCACGGCCTGGATGCCGGACAACAACCATAAAGCAAAAGAAAACGAAAACGTACGCTACTATACAATCGTACAACGGCCAACCAGACTGCCAACAAGACTAACTACATTGGCCTCAAGAGGCCATTACAGTAAAATAAACAAAGATCAAATTAACGTAATACTGAATCACTTTTATCTCAGATCGAATGTTATCGATTACACAAGCGGTATGCATGAAACAATTACTATTATCATACACTTAACTCTATGCTACCGGACAAGTATCTAAATGTTTTTTGTTATTGAAAAATTGGGGAATTAATGGGAAGACCGAAGGCATAGCCCACAGTGCACTATCATAGATAGCTACTAGTATTGGCTATGTGATGGCTATCGCGAACTGCTAAGGCAGGTTCGCCTATACGTGTAACTCTCGCAGTTACAATAAATAGATAAAGTTTGAAATAATTTTGAAAAACTAATTCTTCGCGGTGACTTTACACATCGTTTTCAACGGAAGAACAAATATTAAATTATTTCTGTTACTGTAATTAAATAGAGGGCGAAAAATCGTCCATTAATTCAAATTTTCAATGGATAAGATGGTTTGGTTCGGCTACAATGCAATTTCAAAGTTGCGGGTTTTTAAGGCTTTCCGCGCATCAGTACAGGGTAGGGACAGGTTTTGGGCTCTACCTGCCTGAATTAACAGAGTAGTGAGAAAAATTTTTGCAGAAGCTTGCGTGAGACCCTAACATATACGTCAAATTATAATAGAATGTGAGATGGTCGAATGTGGACCTCTGGACCACTTGACATGAAATGACCCAAATTAACTTATAAGATTTGTTTCATAATATTTATTTATTTATTTATTTATAAGATATATATTTATTCGTAAATTTATATGACTTGAATAATTTTGTCGTTAGATGTTTTTACAATCATAAACTTTGCAAGTTAAGAAAAGTAATATATTGCACACAAGTGAAACAATTTTGCGATTTACTTTACTCTTCCTCTTATTATCATAATTATTATAAACAGCGCTTAGCGCATCAACTATCCGATCGCGTAGCTCCATTTTTCACATTTCAAAAATTTTCTGGAGCTTCCCTTCAACTGGCTAAGCCACTGGTACAGTCCTAGTTATAGTTAAAATAGTATTTTAGACTGCTAACGCTGGTCGGTAGGTAAGTTTGAAAAATTTTTACAGTTTTGTCAATACTCGGCTAAACTTGAAGCGCTTAATTCCCGATTTAGAGGTTAATGGTCAAGTCGTATCCGACCAATCAATCAAGGCAGATGCTTTTAATACATTTTTTGGATCGGTTTTTACTTTAAACAATCATGAAATTCCAGATGATGTGAATCGCGTAAACGTCACAGATCGTCCGAAAGTTGCTTTTAAAAATTCGGTAATTTCCTTGGCGTTAAATTAGCTAAAACCCACATATTCTGTTGATCCCGATGGGTTTTGCGCATACTTTATAAAACAAATTCGTGATGTTTCGATCGCTCCCCTGTCTCAATTTTTGAAGTCTCTTATAGAATTGGAAAACTTCCCAAGTCTTGGTTAGAAGCCTTGGTAACCCCAGTTTTTAAAAAATGAAACCCCCATTTCGTAGAAAATTTTAGACCAATTTCACTCACGTGTATTTTCTGCAAAATTATGGAGTCAATAAAGTTTATAAAGTTTATTGCAACAGCGAAAATACGTCATCAGAAAACATTAACGAAGAGAAAAATGTACAGTCGCGGAAAATGTAGAATACAGAATAAAGACATTAAAGCAATAATGCGAATACAGCTCGCACCAAGAAGAAACATTGCTGTGCAAGGTCATAAAGGCAGTGCTCTTACTTATGACTAAGGTTTATTCTCCATAGTTCATTTTTAGATTTTCTAATTTTAGCCTAAACATATTACTACTGGAAGCGTTTACCACTGATTCGGGGAGCATATTCCAAACATTTATTATTCTGTGACTGAAAAAATATTTCTTCAAGTTAGATTTTAGAGCAGTGACTTTTAATTTTAATGTGTTGGTGGATCTAGTGTTGTTGTCTGATAATGTGAAGAAGTCATTTACATTAACATCAACTGCAGAATGAAACATTTTGTATACCATAGTTAAATCGTACAATAACCTTCTATTCTCTAGATATTCCAGATTCAATACCTGAAGTCGATCCTGATAAGACATGATGTTTGGATAACGGCACCCTAAGACACGTTTAGTAAAGTATCGTTGAACCTTTTCAATGTTACGAATATTTTGCTTTGTATGTGGTGACCAAACAGAGGTCGAATATTCTAAAAGAGGCCGTACATAAGTTTTATAGGCCATTGTGAGAAGTGTCAAATCCTTACTTTTGAAACAGCGAAAAATAAGTGACATGCGATGAAAGGCCTGCTTCACAAGTTTGCTTATGTGAGCAGTAAAATTAAGTTTTTCATCAATTAATATGCCTAAATCTTTTACAGGGGATTTTGAGGTTGAGACGAGGCTATTATTTATTGTGTAAACCATTCGAGAATTATTATGACCAAAATGAAGGACCTGACATTTTGGTAAGGATAAAGAAAGCTGCCAAAAATCTGACCATTCAGAAATTCGATTTAGCAATTTTTGAAGATGGAAAAAGTGCTCAGACTTTGCATAAATCTTAATATCATCTGCAAAAATAAGCATGTTTGAATAATGATCAGTTAGTAAAGATGTAATGTCATTTATGTAGAACAGAAATAAGATTGGACCCAGGACGCTGCCCTGTGGTACACCACTAAAAACACAGGTCTCATTTGAGAAATTTTTAGCGATTCTAACTCTCTGAGTCCTATTACTAAGAAAGTTTTTAATCCATTTAAGTACGTAACCTTGAATACCGTATTTTGACAATTTGAGAACCAGTTTACTGTGAGAGATGGAATCAAACGCTTTTGCAAAATCCAAGTATATAGCGTCCATGGGCTCTTTATTGTCTACATTGTTAATTATCTTATTTAAATAGCACAAGAGTTGCAATTCACATGATTTTTTAGGAAGAAAACCAAACTGTTCAAACGAAATCAAGTTATTTCTTTTAGCATAATCCATTAACTGAGTTTTCAAGACTTTTTCAAGAATTCGGCAGCTAACACAAGTTAAAGAAATCGGACGATAATTAGAAGATAAAGATGCATCGCCTTTCTTTAAGACTGCAATTACAAAAGCAGTTTTCCAAATTTTGGGTAAGGTTCCAGACAGTAAGGATACTAGAAAAATTTTTTTCAAAGGAGTTTTCAAAGAATAAGCTAATTTTTTGAAAAGAATACTTGGAAGCCCATCAGGTCCACTTGAAGGTGAAGAACTCAAACCTTTTATAGCAGCTATAATATCGTCTTCCGTACACGAAATATGATCAATAATACTTTCTGTAAAGGGTGTAGGTAAATCAGGTAAAATGCCATTATCGAGGGTGAAAGCATCAGAGAATAAATTGTTAAGTAGATTAGCTTTTTTAGATTCGTCAAAAATGCATTTACCGTTTTCATCCTTTAGGGGTGGAGAACGCGTTTTATCCTGTAAACGTTTACCAACGTAACTGTAAAATTTCTTTACGTTTGACTTTTCAACGAGTTTTTGTTCGTTTTTACAGTAATGCTCATGAACAGCACTTTCTAAAGAAGCAGTAATTTGTTTGTATTCATGCTTTAATTGAGACGTTTTAAATTTTTTGAGCTTTCTCCACAAGTTTAACTTTTTCGCTGTAATTTTTTTATGACTAGAGGGTATCTTTTTGGTGATTTGCTTTTGAAAGGGATAAATAGACATACACCTTCATTTATAATACACAGGAATTTTTTATAAAATTCATCTATATTTGTGCAGTCAAAGAAAGCTTCTTCCCAACTAATATAATCAAGGTAAGTGGCAAAATCAACGTAATTTCCACGATTAAAATCTCTAATTTTTTCAATATTTCTTGATTTCTCAAAATTTGTTAGAAATTTAAAATCAATCTGACTGTGATCACATGTGCCCATTAATGGTGGTAATACAGAAATATCAAAACATAAGCTCATGTTGTTAACAAAAATAAGGTCTAAAATGTTATCAGAACGAGTAGGCTCGGTAACTAATTGATAAAAATTATGACTAGTTACAGTAATCCAGAAAAGACGTGAGCTTTTGTCAGATGGAATTTTGGTTTCAGACCAATTAATTGACGGAAAGTTGAAATCACCTAGGAGCACAGTAGGATAGTTGTCTCGAAGACAATAATCAATGAGCTCACAAACCGTTTTTGTTTGGTTGAAGTCGTAATGAGGAGAACGATAAATTAATATTATTCTCAGAACAGTGTTTTTAAAAAAGAGATCTAGAACTAAGGATTCAGCCATGCTATATTCGTTTGGAAAACTAAAAATGCTAACTTTTATAGATTTTCTAACCAAAGCACAAACACCACCGCCTTTATAAGCTCTATCCTTTCGAAAAACTTGAAAGTCTGAATTATAGAAAACGCTACCATCGGGAGTATCTTTGTTGAGCCATGATTCGGTAATAAAAACAAAATCGTACCTTTCAAGAATCGAATCCAAAAATACAGTTTTATTGTTTATACTACGAACATTAATTAAAGTAGCCTTTAGAGAATTTACACAGCCTAATCCCTAGCAGTCAGCAATGTTCGATCTTGGTTTAAATGTAAGAGAATCAATTCTGCGTTTTTTAATACAATCGGCCTTGTAATCGATGTAATAACCTTCCTTATCAGGCAAATCATTATATTTTTCACGGAGCTCGCGGGCGCGTTGACGTTGTAGATAAGATAAATCAGGACGAGCACGTAAACCATCAGTTTTTAAGTACTTATTTATCATAGATATAAAATCTTTCTTAGCCTGAGGATTAGAACATATGACTTTCAAGAAACGCGGTTTGTTATTATATGCAGGACCATCTCTAAATACACGAATTATAGAATCAGTTTTCAAGTTAAGATATTCGTTACCATTTTCTGAAACTAATCTTCTTACTGCATCCAGATCGTCGTCCGTGTCGCCTAAGCCGAACAAGACTGCATTTGGTTTTTTCGATTCGACTTCCAAAGCATCTTTCACAAAGAGCTGTAAATCAGGTCCTGGCGTGGGGACAGCAAAGTTCGGAGGTGGAAACGGAAAGGCTGGTTTCTTGGCTGTCTCGACCAGATTTGCAATCTTGTCTTCAAGGGCTAACAACCTTTGATCCGTGATAACAGCTTTGGCTGGTAAATCCTTCATCTGAACGCGAATAGGGTTGCAGTTCGAGCAATAGAACGGAAATGCGTAGTCAGATTTCGTATAATCAGGACTTTTAAAATAGGCTAAGACGGCCGACGGTAAATGAACGCATTTAGAATGAACCCATCCATCGCACAACTCGCAAAGAATAGCCGTTTTATCGTTGTCACTAACGTTTCCGCTGCAAACTAAACATGGGCAAGAAATAGAATCATTTGCGGACTTTCGTTGTTTCGGCGGCATAATCACGAATAACGTCAATATTGGTTAAAAGTTCGGGTTGCAGTTCGAGCAATACAATTTGCATGTACAAAATCTACAAAGACTTTTAGAGACCATCTTTGCACATGTATATACAAACTAACCTTGAACCTTAATAATAAATGATTGTATCATAAACTATTTTAATCGAAACAATTTGTTGAACCCACAGCAATTCGGTTTTATGAAAAACAAATCGTGTGATTCTCAGTTACTAAAATGCTAAAATACTTGGACTACGAATTTAGATAATCGGATTCCTACTGACATAGTTTATGTAGATTTTTGTTAAGCCTTCGATTCTGTTGTTCATTCTAAACTGTTACGGAAAGTTGAATATTTGGGAATTTCTGGAGTTTTGTTAAACTGGATTCGATCATTTTTATCAGGCAGATCACAGAAGGTAAAAATTGACGGTCATATATCTAATTCATTGCCAGTAATAAGCGGTGTTCCTCAAGGAAGTGTTCTGGGTCCCAAGTTATTTTTGATCTTTATAAACGATTTAGTAGATTTGATTAAAAATAGCAATATAATGTTGTTTGCTGACGATTTGAAAATTTTTAACAAATCTGAAAATTTCATCCTGTTACAGTCTGATCTCGATTCATTGCATTCTTGGGCCAAAAAATGGCAACTGAAAATTAGCTACGAAAAATGTGCAACGTTATACTTGGGTTACGGAAATCCGGAAGTGGGCTATAAGTTAGGTCTATCTGAGTTAAAAAATGCCGAAAATTGTATGAAGGACCTTGGTATTTACATATATAATGATTTATCATCGAGCATTCATTGTACAAATATAGCGTCTAAAGCTGCTAGAGTCGCATCCTTAATACACAAAACATTCGTCTCAAAAAATACCGATTTGATGATCAGAGCTTTTAAAACATGCGTTAGGCCTATCCTTGAATACGGATCTGTTGTCTGGAATCCATACCAAATTGGAGATATTACACGACTTGAAAGAGTACAAAGAAAATTTATAAAATAATTATTTTGGAATAAAACTGCATCGTATGATGAAAGATTGAATATCCTAAACTTAGAACGACTAGAAACCCGTCGTATCGACACTGATCTTGTTTCTGCTTTTAAAATTGTTAAACACAAAATATTGACATTTAATGAATTTTTTGAGCTTACACCTGACAGAGGTACTAGATACGTAAATAACATGAAACTGTTCATCAAACAATCACGTTTAGATTGTAGAAAACATGACTTTTCGAATAGGGTGGCTAAAATTTGGAACATTCTCCCGCAAAATACAGTTGACTGTAATAACCCAATAGCTTTCAGAAATATGATTTCGGAAATTGATTTTAGTGTTGGCGTACGTAAGAGCATTGTGCCTTACGCTCCTGGTACCAGTGCATTATCTGTTGCTTTATGCACATACTTTGTTTTATGCAGATTGTGTAATATGTTCACATTGACAATGCACTTTTACCTACTTTTCGTGTGTCTTTTTTAATACTTTTACCGAATAAATTTTCTTCTTCTTAATTACTTTTAAACTTAAGTATGGTCTATCGATTGTTTTCTAAATTATTTAACGTTATTGGATAACTATATGACGGTGCAATGATTGAGCAAACAAATTGACCCTAGCAGGGATTTATTTATTAATTAGATTTTACCATTTATTCGTTAGTTTTTTTATTAGCAGCTAGCATTAAGGTGGACACGCTATCCAGTCGGCCGGCATTCGTGTAGCAGGTTCACATATGTATTAAGATATCATATTGTAAAGGTGTATGTATGCACTTCGTAGCATCCGATGGAGCGGAAGAAAAATTTTCTAAAAAACAGTGTTTTTACGTTTTTTTTAATCGTCGGAACTTTTAATGTAGAAATGTTAAAAATTGAGGCTTTTGCATAGAAGTTTTTTTCAAAATTGATGAAAAAATAAACTTTTTTCCTAAAAAGATACAAAAAATTATGTGAATCCCCCAGAATTTTGGTGCTGCCCATATATGCTTGCGGGTTCGCAGCAGAGCCCAAGCAGCGTATACACGACTCATGATGGCTATTGATTTCAACTTGCCGTGCACATCAAATTGGTGCCAGCTGATGGTCTAAGCCTAAGGCAAATTGGGGCAAAAATTGAGGAGCGAGCGAAGCGAGCGGAGCAATTTTCGCTCCAATAGTCTCAGGCTTAGACCATCAGCTGGCACCAATGTGAATACACTTTCTAAGCCTAAGCCTAAGATGTTCGTATAAGCAAGCTTGGTGAGTTATAGGCAAGTATGTACCTATTTGCCAAAATTTTTTTTGAAAAAATATTTTTTTCCACCCATTCTCCTAAAAATACTTTTTTCTGATAGATTCGAGGACGCTGAGTCTAGAAAAGACCCGTTCTGGGGCTGACGAATGTTTGTGGAGATAGAGCCCTAAGAACATTTTGATGATCACGTTTTTTGAGAGTTTGAAGGGCTTCATTTCCACATATATTCGTCAGCCCTCAAAACGCTCTTTTTTCTGGACTCAGCGTCCTCGAATCTATCAGAAAAATGTATTTTTAGGAGAATCGGTGAGCGAACCATATTATAAACTTTAGCCCAATCAGATTCGAAACTTGGACCTCTTGCTCCAAAGCCCAGAACCTTGACCAATCGACTAACGCTGGTTCATTTCGATAAAGAACGCAAGGTATTCATAATGTTTTGCATTGCTTTACCTGCTTATTAGGTTTAGGCTTAGTATCATAGACTGACCAAAATGTTGGTGCCAGCATTTAAAATAAGCCTGAGTAATGGGATACGACGAGCGGAGCGAGTGAAGCGAATGACGCGAGTCGTATCCCATTACTTAGGCTTATTTTAAACGCTGGCACCAACATTTTGGTCAGTCACATGAATCTACAGAAAGAATCCAAGCACTGCCTCACTTGTTTTCAACTTGACTCATTCCGAACCAGTTAGGTGGCAGCTTTCACCGAAATACGTACTTATAAACGTGGCTATCTTAATTCATATGTATGTGAACCAGCTACACCAATGTCCAGTCGGCCAAATCGATCGGTTAAGTATATACCTATAGTTACCTAGGTACGTCATGAAGTTAAGTACACTTTGAGTAACCCTGCCAAAACATCGAAATATTATTGTACTTATGCCGTCCAAGCTCGGCACTTGTTCAGTTTAGGTAGTAAAAGCGAGCAAAAATTTTTTTCTACAAAATAATCGATTCTAGTCATATCTGATGCGTTGATCGAGAATAGGTAGGTATGGGATAATTTTTCTTGAAATAAACTAGAAACTTGTATTCTGGTGCTATTATAATGAAAAACACGAATTTGCAGTAGGTAAAATCAACAAATTTTAGAGATTAATGGACTGTCTTCGATCAGTTTTGTTTTCCGCACCTTTTAATATGTTGAAGAAGAACGAAGTCTTTATTGCCAGGAGATTTTGTAGTTATTTTATTTTTTATTTTATTATTTTTTACATTATTTTCGATTTTGTAGTTTCTTCCCCTAACTTGAATATATTTAAATCTAGATTATTTTACGTCGTCTGATTTAAATTTATTACAGGGTAAGCTAAATAAATTGTCATTATTACGACTCGCTTGTCGCCTTTTGCTGCACGTCTTTTCTGTATTGATTGTACGTTTTATTATTCTTTTGTATTTTGCGTAATTGTCGAGTTTCAGCAATAAAAAGTTTCATTTCAGTTCAATTTAAGAAATATATGCAAAAAGGTAAAATAAGTGCATGACGATGCGAAACGACGAAGCCCACGATTTTCTATAAGTACGACCAATATACTCGCTGAATGCATGACTGGGCCTAACTCGAATACCAACGTTTACGTACTTTTGAAAAATAACTCATCTCATCTAAAATTTCTATTTTACGCACGAAAAGTCTATTGGAAATTGAATAGACAAGTTGGATAGATTTTTCACTTTAGCAAAAGATATTCATCTTTTAGTTAGTTGCAGGGGCGGATTTAAGGGGAATGGTGAGAAGCGGCCGCCCCCTCCATTGGCCAAAAATATTTGGTGAGATAAAGAATGAATATGCAATTTGCAATGATTTTTGGCCGTCAATGACCATAATTTCTCAAATTTTTCCGGCGCTGAACGCCGGATGATACCTATTAATGACATTTATTTACTTTTTTGGCGACCTGGAAGCCGTTTTCTGTTCATAGAGGTTTCAAAACAATGTCAACCGTAGGAACAGCTATTTTTGCATAGTTTTCTTCTATTTTCAATAAAAAATTTCGATGTTTCGCATCAAATGCTATAAATACTGGAAATCAAGCAGTAAACGTCTATCCGCCTTAATTTTAAACATTTCCCGGCGCTTCGCTCCAGTTTTCAATTGAAGTGAAATAAATTTAATGATTTTTTCGCACAAAATTGTCGAAAGTTTTAAAATTCTTAGATAAAATATTGCGTCAAAAGTGATTTTATGTAAAAGTTTACAATCTAAAACCGAAAAAACGCTATTTTGCGCATTCAAGGGCAAATTTTTGGACCTATTTTGGACTGTTTTGGAAAAGCTGGGATACTGCCTCCTTACGAAAATCCTAGATCTGCCACTAAGTAGTGGTATTATTTTTGTTGGAATAAGACAATATCCAGCATTCAGATCTGAGGAAAAAATCCCGCCACTTGTCCGCTATCCCTTTTTTGACTTCTCATTCATCCAATATTGTGTCTCTGTAGGTTTTTGGGTGATCGATAAGGATGATGGCTACGTCTGGACGAATTCCCTCGTCTGATCGTCAGCCTGGACAGTTGTCGGATCGCTTAATTGTAGCGTCAACCCTTAGTGATTTTGAGCTGTACTATGATGAATTTATCGATTCCTTACGCGTTGCTAAATTAAATGTTGTCGGTTTCAATATGAAATGGGATTATTCGCTTTCGACGGGAAAGCAAAGGGCCAAGAATGCGGCATATTTAGCTAAAAGAGATCAGCAGCCGTTGGACGCGGATTTCGAAGCGCCAATCGTGAGTTTTCCCTGTCCACACTTTATGTCTTGCACTATCTGTCGTGCCTAATACAGTTACTTGTAATAAATATTTGATTTGATTTGATTATATGTAGTTATTGAGGTCCAAGATGCATTTGAGTAGCTTCCGTTTGTTTCGTGATAATTTTGTATTTTCTGCTGTAAGTAGGAAGTTAGGAAGAGTAGGAAAGGAATGGTCGGGAATAGATGGGCACAGTCGAGTGTAGCTATTTATTACGATAGATCTAGATTAAGCTGGCTTGCGGAAATTTCATGACCTTCGTCTGGTGGGGAATAAACCGACAATTCAGAGTTTTTTAAGTCAGTGCAGGACAAACGTTCGATTAGCGCCAAAATTGGATAAATTTACGATCTAGCGGTGATTTAACGCACTCATAAAAATTCTTATTCTTATCTCTTATTCTGTCTCGGTTTTTGCCTTCTTTCCTCAAAATTCTCTTTAGGGCTCTTTTAGCGCTTACATGCATGTCCTAGCTGAAATGCTTAAAATACAATTTTTCTACGAATTTTTTGGAGTATCGTGAAATTTCGGGGGGGGGTGAAAAAGGAGTGAAAATATTTCTGGGAGTGAAATCACCCTCCAACCCCTCAAGATTATATATGCTCTAGACCATAGTTTCCCAAGGTCGAAAGTTCAGGGGGGTGAGATCCCAAAATTTAGGACCACTAAATTTAGAGTATAGCCTTTTTTGCAGGTCAAATAAAAAAATGGCTAAAACTTCCTATTTAGCTTGTTCTAATGTGAAAAATTGCATTTTTAACTACTTTTTGTCCCATTCTGGCTAATTTCGTCACTCTTGTGAGTAAAAAATATCAAGAATTAATCGAAAATGTCTGACTTTTTCAGATCATTTTAAGTTCAGTTTAGGTGTTTTATGGGTAAACAAAACAGAAATGTATTAGTCGGCGCGAAGCGCCGAAAAATTTTTAATATCTTCGCTGCTTTTGTACCCAAAAATCACGCAGAAAAGGTTTGATAGCTCAAAATCGTCCGACAGTGCTTCAAGTCTCGGACCCTGAGGTGGGGGTAATACCATGCGAACGACCGGGCCCAAAATTTGGCCGGGACCGGGACCGGACTGGGCTTTTGAGGCCGGGACCGGGACCGGGACCGGGACCGGGCCTTGTTATATAAATAATACGTAGGCCTTGCATGATGTAGGCACAAATTGATATATACATTTGCACACTGAGACATCAGAAATCCTTTATTCAGAGACATAGTCAGGGTTTTAAATTGAACGATTTGTAACCAATAGCATGGAAACCAGATTTTAAGAACAATAATTCGTCAACATTATCAGGAAGCAGTGTTTTTTTTTGTACAAGGTTCGTTTGTACATGTACTAAGATGGTCCCTGAAAGTCTTTGTACATTTTGTACATGCAAGTTTTTGTATACTATAATATAGTACAGTAACGATTTTAGTGTGGTAAAACGGGATTTCAATCTTTTGGTAGCGTATTTTAGCTAATTTTTACGTTTCTGACGCCAAAATTTACTGAAAATTGTCTCTAAACGGCGCGAAGCGCCGAAAAATTGCACCGAAAAATTTGACATTTTTCCATTCAAAATGCAAATTCTGCTATTTTAAACATATATAGGACAAACAATTACTTATATCGGTGCGAAGCGGCGAAAATTTCCGGGAATTTTACACCTTTTTACAGTTTTCGTCTTCCCGAAAATCTTTGTACATTTTGTACACATAAATTTTTGGGTACTATTATACGGTACAGTAGCGATTTTAGTGTGGTAAAAGAGGTTGTTCGACTTTTGGTAGTGTGTTTTAGCTAATTTCTGAGTCTCTAAGGGAAAAAATCACTAAGAATCGTCTTAAAACGGCGTAAAACGTCGAAAAACTTGACATTTTTTCCTTTTAAATGCAATTTCTGCCATTATAATGATATATAGAACACACAATTACTCAATCCGGCGCGAAGCGCCGGAGAACTTTGCAAATTTACATAGACCTTTTTTTGCAATTTTTGTCTTCCCAAAAAATCTTTGTACATGTACAAAGACGATCCCGAAAAGTCTCTGTACATGGGGAAAAATCTTTGCGGAGTACAAAAAATGGTCAGGAAGCAGTACGCAAAATCAATAGGTCACAGTGATACGGAAGAAATACAGTGGAGTGGACATAATTGATTTAAACAAGAAGTTAATCACATAAGACATCGATCTTAGCAATAAGAACACGCAGTCACAAAATAGTGGCTAATCATTCGAGTGGAATAATATAAGATTGTATTTATTTGCTTGGACGAGTTCTCAAGTAAATTTTTGCTCAAGTAGAATAAAAAAAGCCAAGGCTACAAAGGAATCGTCACAGGGGCATGGGTTGCCGATAAAACTGCTTTTTTCTTCGACAGAATTTTTTAAGACAAGTCTCGAGTTCTCTTGAGCAAGCTATTATTAGCTCACTGTCACGTAGACAACAAAAGAAATCTTTACACTTTTTGCATAAATTAATATTCATACCAATGTCTTTTTATGTTGAAATGTGAGGATTGCACACTCTTATCGCGCTTAAGCAGAGTCTGATAGTCAGTATAACAACAATAATGCTATGGTTTTTTGAATACATATATCATTCACATTATTTGCGGAAAAGTCGACATATCGGTATTTTAAAAAATACATTTTATGCACCGATTTTAATGCACATAAATGCATAACATAAGATTCACGCGTTGAGATATGAATGAGATCGGGGATACACGAATATAACGAGTTGCATCAGTCCAAATTAAGTGCAAAATGGATACACAGACAGTGCCTACAGATTAACGTGCTACAAAGGTTCAGATTATGTACGCATGTACATACAGCATTACACGCTTCTCTAAGTTAGTCAATTTGAATGCCTTGCATAATCTATAAGGCCCGGCCCAGGCCCGGCCGTTCTGAGGCCGGGACCGGGACCGGGACCGGGCCTGCTAGGCCCGGCCGGGACCGGGACCGGGACTGGGCGCCCGGCCGTTCCTTGGGTAATACTCCCCCCTCACCCCTATGGGAATGTGTGCTCTAGACCTTCAAAAGGGAAAAATAAAATCTAGCAAAAATAAGACAAAAATTAAGGCCGAAAATGGGTGAAAATTTAAACTTCTCTGCAAAAGTTGTTGAAATTAACCAGAAACCGTATAGTACTTTTTATACTATTTTAGTATTAAAATGTACTCTATGTTTGAGACTATCATAAGCTCAGAAAAGTTCGCGGGTTTACCTCCAGACCAGCTGACCCCCAGACATGCCATTTTGCATCTTTCCTTCCATTATCTTACCTTTCAAAAATTTCAAGTCAAGTGCCTCTTTCCGGCCATCCGTAAATACTCATTGACAGTGTTCTTTGTTTTATATCAAAAGTTATAGCTGTAGAAAACGTTCTTTTAACTTCATGTCTCGATCTGAATTTAATTTTAATTCCAATCTTAATATCAATTTTAATCTCAATTTCAGCCACTTCTAATTAACTTGGAACATAATTTTTGGAAAATTGATCAGGATGGATTGGAAAAATTATTCAATTGTTTACATTTATTGATAGCCGCTTACGGCAGATACATAAGCCAGCAATACTATGTACGTGATTGCGTGTTCATGGCATCAAAATCACTGAAGATTCAGTATGTAATTCAAAACTTCTGATTTTTTAAAATAGATTTTTCGATTTTACTCTAAAATAACATTATTTTTAAATCCTTGAGCATGAATTGCGTGCCTTAACCTTTTAGGCGGTCAGCTAGAGCCCTGCTTTCTATGGAAATATTTGGAAAATTGTGAGCTTTGTAAATTTTTGTCAATTCGTATTATCGAATTATTTCAGGATACGGCAATAAAGATTCCGATTCTGAGCCGGAAGATGAGGATGTTCGTCAGGTTAGAGAAACCAAAGCTAATCTTGGTCGAATAGCCATTGTGTCGATGTCAAACTTATGCGGATTCACCCTTCAAGTACGAACTTGCATGATGGGTTGTTTTCCGGAACGGTAAGTTATGTGGTATTTATTCTTCTCTACTATGCAATAGCTAAAAGCGTGCTACGTAAGATGATGGAGTAAAATAACAGGAAAAATAGTTGGGCTAACTTTTAATTTAACAGTTAAATCTGAAGATGATATATAAAGATAAAATTGTCCAAATACGCTTATTCAAGCAATTGCCTTTTCAAAGGAAGCTGCAAGGTAGAGCAAGAGCATTCCGATTTTTTTAGGATGGTGAATAATTCTATGTTCATCTCGGCTTGATACGCACCCTCTGTAATAGCTTTGCATTTTTCTTATTCAATTAGATAAGATGCATATTTTCGTAGTTTGACTCATTCTCCTCAAAATGTGTTTCGGTAAAATGCTATTGTTTCAGTCTTCACTTCTTTGCTTTCCGTAAGTCATGGATGCGCGTTTGGATATTTTCTGATATTCATTGATACTGGTGCCCTACGACCACTTTTCTATTACCGGTGCCGTTACTAGACTAACGTGTTTTAATGATGGTGTTTTTATTGAAATTCGTTACTGTTTGTACATGTGTTACACTGTTTTTCATTTAACGGAAAACGTAAAGAATATTGAATGAAAATTGAAATTTCAAACAAAATAGAGTTTGATCATCTGCGTATTTGCTTTCATACAAGATATGTTCTAATAGACGTAAGCGTAGTGCTAAAATATATAAAAAGTCCTTAACGTGAAGCGTTCTTGAAAAATCCATCAGATTTTTAACCGCGATGCTTGATTTAATAAAACCTCTTTCAAAATTTTTCGAAATTTTTCAAAATTCAAATTTTTCCGGCGTTTCGCGGTGAATCAATAATTTCACGTGCTGTTTAGGTACTCCGAATAAAATTGTATCTAAATGATCTAAAAAAATTTAAGATTTCTAGCCTTTTACCGTTTCTGGATTTCTGGGATTTTACCCCATACCAACCCTGACCTTGCGCGTCTATGCTCTGATGGCTTTTTCTACTGAATTAACCTTAATCACTTTGTCCTTCATTAAAGCTGTACACTAATTTTCTAATTTTTGCATCTCTCGGGTCTTGCCCAGGAGGACAACAATGTTTTCTACACTACTATTTAAATACGTTTTAAGTTTCATTCGTGCTTGTTGATCTTTGCATATTCAGGCTCAAGCAATTCATCGAAACGTCGGATTATTGGAAAGTTGGTTTTGGGCTCCGTCGCGACATGTACAAGCTTTGGGAGGAAGAGCGGGTGCAGTTATTGAGTAAGCTTCGCGCCTCACTGTCTTTGGAGAACTCTGATTATAGCGTTTCATTCAAGCCAGAGTTTCAAGCCAAAATCCTATATTAGAGTGGGCGGTCATTAGCGAAATGGATGACAGAAAGGACGGTGGAATGAAATGCTGGATGGTTTATAAAAACGATATTTTTGTATACTTCGATCCATTTTATGCTGCGCTTTTTGAAGCAAGTCAGATGACATTATACAGTGCTAAAGCCAGACAATTTTTTTGCCCTTTACTAAAAAGCGCACTAGTTTTTTCATAGAAAATTTGCATACATATGTATGTACCAAAACGTTGCTCTCGATATGTATATAAGACTTAAAGGAAATGGAATTCGCCAACTGAATTTGATTCTTTTGATTCCCCTAAACTTTAGGATTTTTAACCGTTCAACCCGAAATAAAGGGTCATTTTACCGAAAAATGGCCGACTATCCTCATACAAAATGTAGAGCTCTGCTCGCCACGAATGTTTACGCTTTAATAAGCTTCTAGAGCTTGCTAGGGTTATATCTTTAACACATCGGTCCTATTTCCGCCCACGCACGACCGACGTGTTAAACATATAGCCTTAACAAGCTCTATCATCCTATGGAGCATATTAAAACGTAAACATTCGTGGCGAGCACTATTATTTGTAGTACTGTTTCAGATGAAGTGTAGAATGTTGATGCTTACATAATTACTTACCGCACTTTGGACAGCATTTTAACACATTTTTGTTTACTTGTTAGTGTTGCCTATGTGCGTAGTAGAGAGTCTGTAAAGGAAACAGCTGAGATTCAAATACGTATAAGCGGCTTTAGGCTGAAAATAGCGATTTAAGTTTATTGCTTATAAATTGTAATGTACACTTTGTCTTAATCATAGAATGCAGAATTGTTAATGCTTACTATAATTATATTGTAGAATATTCTGATTTTTGCTACTCACAGGCTACGTACATATATCTTATTTTATGATTGAATTTCATGGAATAGTCGTACTCGTTTCCGGTCAAACGCAGCATGAAAATTCTGAGGGGAATGTTACAGGCAGCATTTTTCTAAAGTGCCTTTTTTGGACTCTTAAAACGGTAGTACGCGTCAAAAGCATGTTTCTTCATTTCTGACGATGCTCTGCCTTTCTATGTAGAATGTCAAAATTTAGAAAAATTTAGAAAAATAAAAGATGAGTGAGTTGAACAAAATTTAGTCAGAATTTAAATAATTTTCGAACACGATTTATATTGGGGAAAAAATTTAAGTCGTAAAAGTTCTACTAAAGCTCTTATTCGGAAAATCTGTCGTTCAAAGTAATCGAAGTCTGATTGATTAATATTTTGCTGCAGTCCGACTTTGAAATATCAACATTGTACAATTGGAACTTATCTAATTATGGGGAACTGCAAGCATGAAGAATAAGAAAAATAAAAACTCGACGCAAAGCATTAAAAGACTTTGACATATTTACTACATACGTATGTGTAACTCAGATTTTGCTTCAAGAAGGTAAGCATGATGAAAAATAATAATCCATCGTTCACTATTTAAAAACTGCCGAAAAATCCGTTTCGGGGTCTTTATAATCCATTTTGAAAATTTTTAATGTTTTAACTGGGGTTCTCTTGTCAAAAATAAATTTTCTTCCCATTTTAAAAATAAGACGCCCTCTAGCCCCCTGGATACGGGCCTAAATGTGTATCATGTATACAACACCGTATCCAGGATTCTATTTCAGGGGGGTCGCAAACTTCGAATCCAATTTTTCGAGAATCATCAGAAGATAGGCGATAATAAATGTATTTTTGACGTTTTCAACGAGCTCCACAATAGCGAAGAAATTCACAGTCATATACACATATCGTTTGAACAGTTCATCCAATTCATGTACAACTTCTTAACTTTTGCTTTTGCACTCAATCTTTGTGCTTCGTAAACAGATTTAACAATGAAAAGGAATAATTTGGCGCGAAGCGTCGGCAAAATTTGACATGTTTTTCATGTCTAACTCAACTTGAGCGGTTTTGAGCGGTTATAAAGGCAAAAACTACACACAAACCATAAATCCGAGCCGGAATTTTTTTACGTTTTTATCCTTTTTCGCTAACATTTATAGTGTTTCGTAAATGAACAATGCAAAAATTATATCTGAAGCGAAGCGCCCTAAATTTTCGACGTTTTTGTCGTCTTAAGGTCGATTTAGACTTTTCTGAAGACAAGAAATGGTAATCTTGATTGAATAAATGACGCTCGGAGCGCCGAAAATTTGAGCATTTTCGTGTTCATGGATGTCAAAAACCTATATAATTTCATAGTTTAAAATTCTGAAAAAATTAAAGGGGGGAATCGCCTTCACGCCTCCCTGGATACAGGTCTTTATATGCGTATTCATACATGTGTGTATGTAGAGGTTGATCTTTAATCTCGTACTCCTGTATATCTCAATACTTAAAAGTAAAGTTTGGCTAAGATTGGGTCGACATCCGAAATCTGCTTATTCAATGGCCTCACTTCCGGCAAAACTACCATTTCTGTCGGATGGGCACTCATTCGGTAGCCAGCTATCTATTCGGCGTAGAATTTGTCAATAACAATTTGCTGTCTGGCTTCAACGCTTGGTACGCTAAGAATCTCAATCCAGACATGTCTCGTGGGTTGGCTCATCAAACGCAGCTCGACGTTGATCTCTACGCTCAATTCTTGATAAAATTTTTTGGTCCCGAAATTAGCTCAAACGATAGTACATACTTATAGTTACATATAGACATGCACAGCATGGGAATTCTAGGGCTGGCGCCTTTTCGGGGATGAAAAACAGTAGGTACGCGTCAAAAACGTCATTTCTCGGCGTTTTTAACGATTCGCTATCGTTCTAGAACATAAATACGAAAAATTCGGGTGAATATCGGTTTGGGAATAATTCGAATAAATTGAACACAATATAGTCAAAAAACGAGTACAAGGTGCGAAGCGCCGAAAATTCGGCACAATTAAGCAAATGGATAGCGAAAAACGCTTAAACCAGCACCTTTTATACGATTTTTTTTGGAAAAACTGTAAAATTGCGAATTCTGGGGGAGGTGGGATGGAAAAATTTTTTGGGGGTTTGAATACGCCTAAACCTCGCCCCCTCAAGATCATGTTTGGGTACACATTTATACACGTACGAATAGGTCCGTGTCCAGGATTTTATTTCGGGTGGGGGGCCGAAAATTTTCGAGGCCAGATATATCGAGAACCATTTGGGGATATGCGAAAATAAAAAGGTAGTTTTGAGCGTATCTCGGCGAGCTCTATACGATGGTGAAGGAAAATTTCAAAAATTTTTTACTTTTTCATACTGATATACAGCAAATTTATCATTTAAGTTGATTCCTCATCACTTAATCGACGAATTATTCCTTATCTCTTGCCTTTGCACTTAAGCATTGTGCTTTACAGAGAAAAACAATACAGATAATGGATAATTCGGCGCTAAGCGCCGAAAACAATTGTTATATTCTGCATGTCAAGTTCAAATTTGAGCGGTTTTGAGAGGGCTAGAAGACAAAAAAATTATAAACAATAAATACGGCGCAGAGCGCCGAAAAAATTCATGTTTTATGTCATAACTCAAATTTGAGCTGTTTTGAATGAGCTAGAAGGCAAAAAGTAAAGCTGAATAATGTATCCGGCGCACAGCGCTGGAAAAAATTGACATAACTAACTGAAATTTGAGCGATTTTTAGCGGTTTAGAAGACAAAACTATACATAAACAATGAATCCGGCGCGAAGCGCCGAAAAATATCGAGTTTACTAGCTCAAAAGTTCGCTAGAAACCTGTTTTGGCGGTGTTTCAGACGCACTTCGCCAATTTTTCATTTTTCCCTTTGGGTGACTCTTGGGAGGAACAAAAATTTTTCTCATTTCAGGGGGGCAGGCCCCGCCCCCTGGATACGGCCATGCGTACAAATATACGTAGAATTCATTCTATCATGGCGAAATGGCTTGATCGTTGGCGCTTGCGTTTGTAATTAAAAATGCTTGTAAAACATTTTCTAGGTAATAAACCATTGAAAAATCAGAAAAGATTGACTATGATTTTATACTTTAGCGAAGGAACTCATTAATAATATTCATAATTATAGTCAGTATTAGAGATGTGCCGGGGCCGCCTTTCTAGCCGAGGCCGGGCCTAAGCCCCGGTGACGGGGCCGGGGCCGGGGCTTGAGGGGTCTGTACAATACATATACCCTATACTTAATTAAGTTATATCGTGCATCCATATTCTACCTGTACAGACATAACATCTTAGTATCACTATTTTGCGTAATTACATAATGCTGGTATGATTTAAAGACATGAAAATAAACAAATTAAAAGACAAATAAACAAAAGAATACAATAAATAATGGAGGAATTTAGCCACAGGCATGAAAAGATAAACAAAAATATGAATTTTTCTGAAGATTCATGCTAATGCAATGGAAGACAAGAGACGAATAAGATAGTAGATACAATGCAAAACGTTACAAGTTCATTGCGTGAGAAATGAGTAGCATAATTCCTACAGGAAAAGATTTGAAATCACACTGTTCTTTATTATGATATACATAACTACACGCCAGCAGACATGCACAGCATGGGGATTCCGGGGGGGTGAAAACCTAAAGTTCCTTTTTGGGTCCAAAAATGGCCGGTACGCGTTAAAAAAACATCGTTTTTTGGTGTTTCTGACGATACTCTATCTTTCTAGAGCATAAAATCACGAAAAAAATTTCGAAAAAAAGTCGAATAAATTGACCAATATATCGCTTAAAACATGAGTATATGGCGCGAAGCGCCGAAAATTTGGCGATTTTGAGCAAATGGATAGCCGAAAACCTTTAAAAAGACACTTTTTCTACTAATTTTCAGGTAAGTTTAGGAAGCGTTATGAAAAATCGCCAATTCTGGGGGGGGGTTAAAAATTTTTTGCGGGGTGTGAAAAATGATTCTGCGGGGGTGAAACCCCCCCCAAACCCCCAAGATCATGTATGCACGCCAGTGTTTTTTGTACTCGGCAAAGATTTTTCCCGATGTACAAAGACTTTTCGGGACCGTCTTTGTACATGTACAAAGATTTTTGGGAAGACAAAAATTGCAAAAAAGGTCTGAAATTTGCAAAAATTTTCGGCACTTTGTGTCGGCCGAAATGAGTAATTGTGTGCTCTATATATCTTTATAATGGCAGAAATTGCATTTCAAAAGTAAATATGTCAAATTTTTCGGCGCTTCGCGCCGTTTCAAGACGATTCTTAGTGATTTTCGCCTTTAGAGACTCAGAAATTAGCTAAAATACACTACCAAAAGTCGAACAACTCTGTTTTTACCACACTTAAAATCGCTACTGTACCATATTATAGTACCCATTAATTTGTGTGTACAAAATGTACAAAGACTTTTAGGAACCATCTTTGTACATGTACAAACGGACCTTGTACAAAAAAACACTGCTACACGCATAAAATACATGTCTTTAGAACATAAAAAGAAAACTTACAGAGGCACCAAAATGTTTATACGGACCGAAAATCATTTGCTTAGAGCAGGGAACGTGCATTGTCGAAATTAAAATAATATAAAGGTTATACATATGCACATGAAACTGAACCATATTTAATTTTAGTGAACCACACCATAATGGAGACAGTGAACCTGCTATTTGGTGCCAAGCGCCTAAAATTAATGAATATTCGCGTATGTAACAGAAAACGACTATTAATGTGGTATGAAATAATAAACATTTTCACGGAGACTGGAGAGAGTCTATCATTTTAAATGTTCTTGTCTAAAAATAATCGGTAAAACGTGCTTATTTTTGTAATAAAAATCGTTGTTTAAGCTAGGCTGTCTCGAAAATAGATCAAATGGTCTTAATGTTCACCCAAATCTTAGTTATTAGATTACCTAAAACGAAATACAACAGTAGTTTAGGCTTTGCTTTAACGTAATTTAGCTTATTTTTGTAAATAAATAAATATTAAGTTTTATAATTCGAAAAAAATTAATTTTACCGTATTTTCATTGATTTTTTTTACAGGCCGCGATCCCGGCGCCGGGGTCGGCCTTTCGGTCCCGGGGTCTGGAACATTTCTACTCAGTATTATAACGATGGTTTTATAATCATTTGGTATAAAGTGCATAGTCAATAAATTTAGGATTTTTTTAGCCGCTGAACTCACTTTCTTGAGCTTCGACTGGTTTGCACAATGCAAAGTAAAGATGGAGGCCTTCCTTTTACCGTATCGCAATATTCAGTATGAAAAATCAGCGTACAATTTCGCCTTTGCGCCTTCAATGGTGCGCAAAGTCTTGGATGCGCAGTGCCAACAACTTGGACCAAATTTTAAGTAAGCGTATGTCAAATATGTTCGGATGTCTTATTGCTAAAGAGGGGACGTAAGCTGGAAGTATTCCTGTTACGGGTCAAAAAATTTTGGATGGGAATAGTCGGTTATAATGGAGAGGGGGTAAAAAGCCTGGAGAACGCACTTTTTCACCATACATGCAATAGCACGAAATTTTTCGTGGGGGTCTCCGGCAGACATGCACAACATAGGGATTCTGGGCGAGGGGTGAACTTTTTAAAGTGCCTTTTTTGGGCCTAAAAATGGTGGGTTTACGCCCCGGTAATTTTCTGGGGGAGGGGTAAATGACTGCCAATTTTTAGCTAAAAACGGCCAAAAAATGTCTAAAAACAGCCAAACAGTTAGATTTTTTCCAAAAATGTAGGGTCAGCAATTTTCTGGCTTTTGGGGGATGGGGTGGGCGACCGACTTAGGGGTGGGGGATCTCCCATATTTCCCCTGTTACATGTATGATTTGCACGCACTTACAGACCAATGATCTGGCTGGGAGAAAGAGGTCGCATGTTGAGGCGTCGCTTTGGCGCCCAGCCCTTCGGCGCCATCAGTGTCGATGTTTTTGACGGAATGAAAGTCGGTGATAAAAAGAGTTTGTTCGGCCCTGACCCAGAAACAGGCAAAATGAGGGAACTTGAGATAACTTTGGTGGAAGATGGCGATGAGGATGATGCGGAGGAGCAAGCGCAACTGTAAGTACTTTTTTATTATGATGTGATATTCACTGTTTTTTTGTACGAGCCTCTTTGTACATGCACAAATGTCTCCGGAAAAAGTCTGTAAGAGCAAACATGTTTTTGTACATATATATATAATATACTATTAAACATAAATATCCTTACATACTACTAGTCAGTTATCCGCGACCCTCACGCTTGACCAAAAGTGTATTTTTATCATAAATTTAGCTGATCCGAAAATTTTTTCGAGTTATTGGTTGAATTTACACATGAAACTCGACTCATAAAGCTAAAATAAATTGTTTTACACAATCAAGAAATAATATGGCGATTGCAGTACGCTGATTGAATCTCAAAATAGTGCAAACTTGTCAAATACTCGTAGTTCTTATTTTTTTGCATAAAACCTTTATAAAGCATTAGAGATATGTAGATATAAAAAAATTTAAGTCTGGAAAAAGATGCTCGAAATTACACAAAGAATTGGAGTGTTCATTGCCCGCGCTTCTAGCTACATAAATAGATTGGTAATTACGATATTCGGCGCAAAAGAGCCGAAAAGTTTTTGAAATTCGCTAAAAATACTCAAAAAACGTTGAAATTGTTATTACTTTGCCCCAAAAAAGTCTTCGTACATTGCACAAAGATGGCTCCAAAAATCTTTGTACGAGCCTCAAAACCTATCTCATTACAAAAAAACAGTAGTGATATCAGATTATAGGGACAAATCAAAGGTACAATCTAAATCTTGAATACTTATGTATACATTCAAATGAGTATTGTATTAGGATTTTATCAATTCAGATCATCTTCCGGTGAACAGAAATGTGATGGAAATTATTCGATATGATGAGGTATTTTGTTAAGATTAGCTAATGGATTGCTGCTTTAGTAACAGCGCGAAAATTGAAGACGAAAGGGTGTGCTGATAAAACGATGCATACTTCTCATAATAATATTGCTCGAAATTTATGAGCTTGTATTAAATGCAAGGCGCTATTGAGTCGGTTGCTAGCACGCAGGCCCGTATCCAGGGGGGCGGGGGGCTCTCCCCACGACTTTGAGTGAAAGTTGCGTTAATGAGTCAGTTTTGAGTCAGGCATGCGTAGGGGTTGGGATCTACACCCTAAGAATGAAAAAAATGGAAATTTATTTGGAAAAATCAAAACATTCGGCTCAAAAAGGTTCCCTTGCTGAGTCGGCCATGCTGTGCATCTAGGTTTCAGCTGCCTCTTGACATTTCTGGATTAAAAACAGGCCATTCCATTCATAAAATAGTCATCAATCTCCATCTAAAATTTTAAGCCGTCGTATTCGTACATTACGTATGCATGCACTAAATTCAAGCTCCTCGAGAAGTTTGTGTGATCTTCTTTAATAACGAGCTTGATTTGAAAACCTGAGTAATTTGATTTTTCTCGCCGATCTCTGAATCAAATGAGGTTGAGCCGATTGGGTCTGCCAGTTGAATGCCACATATTTAATTTGTTGAAACTGTCGATGTTGTGAAAAAATAGTTTTAGAGTATTAGGCGAATTTTCGAAAATGTCCACAGGATTGTCTCAGCCGCCGTACGATAGGCCTGTATCCACGGGGTAAACGGTGGGATTGCTCCCTTAAAATTTTTTTCCGAATTTTCAGCCATGAAACCTTATGGGTTTTTGAAGTTCGCAGCGTGAAAATGCTCATGTTTTTGGCGCTTCGCGCCATTAGTTCAAACAAAATTTCTACGCACTACATATTCAAATATTTTTTGTGATAAAATCTTACGCGAGATCGAATTAATTGCATTTCTCATCTTGAAAAGGTGTAAAATTGAGCATAAGAGCATAAAAATGTCCAAATTTTCTGGCGCATTCCTGCATTGCTTATCTTTAGAAGTGAGCTTGAAAGAGATGAAATATGAAAAAATTCTGGCGGTCCGTGTCGAATATATAAGTTCTATTGCTTACTTTCGGAAAGCTTCGAAATTGAGCCTGGAAGAAAAAATGTTGAAAATTTTAGGCGCTTTGCGCCAGCTATCATTAATGCATTGCTTATATTTCAAAAGCAGCGAAATTGAGCTTAAAGGGACAAAAATGTCAAAATGTCCTGGTGCTCCGCGCCATATATGTATACACAGGCCCGTATCCAGGGGGCGGCGGGGGCCTGCCCCCCCCCCCCGAAATGGGAAAAAATTTTTGTTTTTCCCAAGGGTCCCCAAAGGGAAAAATGAAAAGTGGCGAAGTGGGTCTGAAACACCGCCAAAACAGGTTTTTAGCGTACTTATGAGCTAGTAAACTCAGAATTTTCCGGCGCTTCGCGCCGGGTTTATTGTTTATGTAAGGTTTTGTCTTCTAAACCGCTAAAAATCCTCTCAAATTAGAGTTAGACATAGAGAGCATGTCAATTTTTCTAGCGCTGTGCGCCGGATTCATTGTTTAGTTATAGTTTTTGCCTCCTAGCTCACTTAAAACAGCTCAAATTTGAGTTATGACATGGGAAACACGGAATTTTTCCGGCTTCGCGTCGTATTTATTGTTTATATATGTTTTTTCTCTTCTAGCCCGCTCAAATCGCTCAAATTTGAAGTTGATATGCAGGTTTTCTCTGTATAAAGCACAATGATTAAGTACAAAGACAAGAGATAAGAAATAATTCGTCGATTAGGTGATGAGAAATCAGCTTAAATGATAAATTTGCTGTATATCAATATGAAATAAAGTGAAAATTTTTTAGTTGAAATTTTCTTCACCGCCGTATAGAGCTCGCCGTGATACGCTCAAAACTGTCTTTATTTTCGCCTATCCCCTAATGGTTCTCGAGATATCTGGCCTCAAAATTTCTGCCCCCTGAGATAAAACCCTGAATACGGGCCTGTTAGCACGTATAAAAACATAATTAGTAAGCAAACATCTAATCGTTGCTTTAAAATTTTGGGAACTATTCAGTCATTTTAGAACGGGGTGTTATTCGACTTTTTTAAAATAAAAAAAACAAAAACAAACCAAATCGTAAATTGTGTAGATAATAAATTTATCGTCTAAATTTCGGAATTAGGCGTCGTCTCTCCCAACCCCCGAGGGCTAAAAGTTTTTACCCTTCCCCAAGTATCGAAGCCGATTAATTATGACTTTCGGTAATATCTTATGAACAAGGAAGAAATAGTCAGAAAAAATTAGTGACGCTGATTTCTGGTCGCAAAGTTGCGATTTTCCAAAGACGAAAACCTTGTTATTAGGCCATTTAGAGCAACTTTCCGCCATTTTCACCAAATATAGAAGGTTATTTTCATTTTTCTCTGAAAATGGCTTTTTAATTCCTTAAAAAATTTTCAGCCAAAAAAGAATCAAAATTAACATGTTTTCTCATGCTGCAAAAAATGAGGAGTAGAAAAGGCAAGCGTAGCCTCTTATTGAGCGAATCCCGTAATCTTATGCTTTTGTTTTTTTTGCTAAAATCCACGTAAACAACGTAAAATTTTCGTTACATTAATTATTGCTGCTTAATTCATTGAAGTTTGTCGCTTTTGGATTCTGAATTGTCCGATAACCGCAAAAAGAAGTCTGCTGCCAGAGAAATGATTGCTAGCGTGATCAGATTTTGATTTTAAGATTGACTTATCTCTTTTGCTGTTATCAAAATCATTTATGGATGAAACGGATTAATCGTAATTTTATCTACCTTTCGTTTCAAATTCCTTATCTAAGCAAAACCGTCAACCTTTTCCTAGGGTAAATATGAATATGTACGTATTAGAGGGAGTAAAAGGTTCGAAGTCGCCAGCTGAGATTTTATCTCCTGACTTTTAGACCAAGACTTGCTGTTTTTGTCATTTTAGGTGCTTTTTTATTGTTTTGACCGAAAATGAAAGGCTATGAAATCAGACCTTTCTTCCCGGTAAACCGGTAAATTGCCGACTACCCAGAGCACCCATAATTTTTAGCCGTTGCATGCGAACTAAGACTCAAGCAATATATGGTATTTGTATAGCCGGCATGGTGATAAGCATACATGATCTTAGAAAAATCCCCCTCCCAGAAATTTTTCACGCCTTCCCCTAGAATTCGCGATTATACAAAAGTTTTCAAAAGTTTCCTGAAAGTTCGTAGAAAAAATGCTTCTTAGGAGCTTTTACATTGCTATCTATTTGCTCAGAATCGTCAAATTTCCGGCTTTTGCGCCATGTACTCATGTTTTGACTATATATTTTGTTTGATTTGTTCAGCATTTTGATTTGTTTCAAAACTTTTTTATGTTTCGAAAAAAGAGGTCAGGGTTGGGTTGTAGAAAAGCTTAAATTGAGGTCACATTAAGACGGAAATTTTGCGGGGAAATGCATGCTTTGATAGGGTGCCATGCTACACTATGTGAGCAACCTTTTTTAAACTGGGTGGCATGCATAGGTGGGCAGCACCAAAATTCTGGGGGGTGAAAAAATTTCTGGGGGGGGGTGAAAAAATTTTTAAAGGTCAAAAAATGGTCTTAAAAGTGGTCATATGGCGAAAAAACACCATTTTTCGACGTTTCTCATTGAGCACTATCCAATGGCATCAAAATTGCTAAAAAAGCAAAAAAAATTTTTCTAGGGGGGTATTTTGATTTCTGGGTAGGGGTATTTCAACTTCTGGGGGGTGCATAACCCCCAAGCCTCCCCCACGCCCATGTGTGGTGGCATGCTACGCTATTACTAAGACTACCTACTGCTGCCATTGAAGTTATCTGATTTAGTCTGGCAGCATAGATAGTAGCTACTGATATGTATCGCATTAGGCAGACAAAGCTGTAAAGTACATATGTACGTTCAATAGATTAAAATCTGACTTTAGAATAAATTTTGGTTATGAAAAAATACTTTTATTGAATTTGGTTCCTTTAATATTTAATTTCAATATCTAAAGTAAAACAAGGCATTCGTTTCATTCTTACCATTGCTTCGCATGTTTGAGTGCATTGTTATTTGATTCACTGTAATTAAGCAAATAAAAAACGTGTGTAAACGTACAGGTGGCTTAGACATTGTTTATGATAAAAATTTTATCACTGATACAAGTTCTTAAGTGGAATTCTGTCGACTTTAGTCCTACAAAACAACTTTCATGGGTTGTTTACACTGAAATTTGACCTTACATATTTTATGTCAGTCAACAGATTTTAGTTACTTAAGAGAATTTTGTTCAAGCAAACACTCAAAGTAGTAATGGTCGAAAATTTACATACTTTTTCAGGCAATGGTTTGCTATTAGCTAGAGATGCTATGTACATATGCAGAAAGTCTCGAACTTAGCTTTTAGGAGATTAAAGAATTTTTAAGCTCTTTCTTATCATTCTGATCGTGCTAGTAAATTAAGACCTTGCCCCAATTCTTCAGCAGATCACGTACATTGAAATCTTTTTAGCCCTTTCAATAATTTGAGCTTATACGCGCGTGACACTAAATTACACTATTTAAAAATTTAATTATATTATAAGTTACAAATGCAGATAGTAGAAATCATATCGTTTGACTGACTACAGTCAATTATGCACTGTACATTTTGCAATGCAAAGCTTAAAGATCAGCATCAAAGGTGTTGCTGACCAGACGCACACAGCATGGGAATTCTAAGGGGGTGGGTGAAATTTTAAAGTTCCTTTTTTGGGCATAAAAATGGTAGATACGCGTCAACTCTATCTCTCTAGGACATAAAACGTAAACAAAAGTTCGAAAAAATATAATAAATTATTATAAATTGAACAAAATATAGTCAAAAATAAGTAAATATATGGTGCGAAGCGCCTAAAATTGGACACTTCTAGCAAATAAACAGGTAAAAACGCTTAAAGTAACACCTTTTCTACAGATTTTTCAGAAACTTATCAGAAAATCGTGAATTCTGGGTACAACTTTTCTGGAGGAACCCTCAAACCTACCCTTTCCCCAAGATCATGTATGTTGCTGACCAGCTTTGATTAAGTTAGCAAATGGCAAGAATAAATATTTTACTTGCATAGGGAGGGTATTGTTCTCCCTTTGATACCATAAAATCTAGTATTGTTGAACAATTTCGAAAAGTTTCTTCGGAACGTTTTCCAGCTGAAGGTTTGTAACCCAGCATACTCGTATGAAGTAAATATAAGTGAGTTAGTCTAGAAAAGAATTTTCAATAATTGCGAGCACGATTTTTTTGTATTCCGCAAAGATCTTTGCCGATGTACAAAGACTTTTCGGGAACGTCTTTGTACATGTACAAAGATTTTTTGGGAGGACAAAAATTGCAGAAAAAGGTTTAAAACTCGCAAGAATTTTCGGCGCTTCGCGCCGAAATTTGGCAGAAATAGCATTTCAAAAGGAAAAAAGTGAAATTTTTAGGCGTTTCGCGCCGTTTTAAGACGATTTTAGTGATTTTTGCTTTTAGAGACCCAGAAATTAGCTTAAATACACTACCAAAAGTCGATCAACTCTGTTTTTACAACACTAATATCACTACTGTACCATATTTTAGTACCCAAAAATTTGTGTGTACAAAACGTACAAAGACTTTTAGGGACCATCTTTGTACATGTACAAACGGACCTTGAACCAAAAATCACTGATTGCAAGCCTAGCAGTAGAAAATTTTCAATAACTGCGCATTTATTATTGATTAGATATTAACTTTAATACAGTTAGATGCATTTCAAAATTCAATTCTATTATTTTTGTCAATAAAAATGAATTCCCGAAAAACTAAGGAACATTTTATCATCACGCTTACGATATAAGAGGTCACCTACTCTAGCCACACATACCCTGATAATGTTTTCTTCAGCTATGCCTTGTCCATGCTCTATAGCTTTTGTTTCAAAAGTGACTGTATATTTCAAATTATAATAAGAATGTACAATGTATTTTGACTTTTTAATATGTAGCTTTGTTACACGCTCGGGGACATATTTCTCTCTTAAACTTTACTTAATCTGCACACCTTCTTGAAGTAGTGATCTTTTTACAGATTTCTGAAATGCCACCTTTGCTTTAGCTAAACAATTAGTCTGTTCAGTTCCTGCTTGCTCATTAAAGGTAGGCTGGTAGGCTACCTTTTTGATTTGCATAGTCGCCGTTGATGGGCATGAGTAGGGATGATTTATATACAGAATGGCTCATAAAAAAGGCTAAATTTCAATTTAAGAGGTCATAACTTCGGCTGATGTGGAAATGAAACTTTAGAACCGGCTGCATTAGATCTATAGAAGTGTCTTCTTTCAAGCCGTGTAAAAAATTTTGGCCAGATGCATTCGTTCCCATGGGGAAAGGGGTTTTACCCAGTGTTCTTTTGTACAAGGTCCCTTTGTACATCTACAACGATGGTCCCTAGAAGTCTTTGTACATTTTGTACATGCAAATTTTCGGCTACCATCATATGGTATAGTAGCGTTTCCAGTGTAGTAAAACAGGGTATTTCGACCTTTGGTAGTTTATTCTAGCCAATTCCTGTGTTTCCGAAGACAAAATATACTAAAAATTGTCTTAAAAAGGGCGAAAGTTATTTTGAAAAATTACTAAAATTCCCGAAAATTATTGGGATATTTCAGACTTTTTTTTACAATTATTGTCTTCCCAAAAATCTTTCTACATGTACAAAGACGGTCCCGAAAGTCTTTATACATCGGGAAAAATCTTGACCCGAATCACTGTCATACGATTTTGAACTATCAAACATTTACAGCATGATTTTTGAGAACGAAAGTAGCAAAGATATTAAAATTTTTCGGCACTTGGAGCCGAGTAGTACATTTTTGTTCTGTTTCTTTATAAAATGTCTAGAATGAAATTATATGATCTGAAGAGTCAAAATTTTCGATGAATGCTAATATTTTTTTACCTGTGAAAGTGACAGAACGAGTCAGAATGGATAAAGAGTACTACAAAATGCAGTTTTTTACATTGAAACATTTTATATAGGACGTTTCTAACTATTTCTCATATTTGACCTGCAAAAAAGGCTAGAAGTCTAAATTTGGTGGTCCCAAATTTTAGGATTTCACCACTCTGAACTTTCGACCCTGGAAAACTATGGCCAGATGTCAACGGTTTGGGCCCCGCTACAGTTTATTTACACCCTACTTCAATATTGTTTATATGCCAATAGCGTCGTTGGTCCTGTCATCACTTTGCATCCTCTTTTGACGATGTCCTAAAATTTTAGCACTTAGTAGGACGCGCTTCTAGTTTAGGGGTTTGAAAAATGTGCTAATTATTTTTTGTCAAAAATGGAACAAATGTCAAAAATAGGATGCCTACATACGCAACAACATAATACACTGCAGAAACTTTGGAGTTTAAACAATGTCAAAGTGAAGTAGAAACAAATTGCCGTAATGTACGAACCGCTGGCAGCTGGCCAAAATTTTTAACACGGTTTAAACAAAGACATGTTTATCTATCTAATGCAGCTGATCTTGAAGTTTTATGTTCACATCAGCCGAAGTTATAAAATTTTTAAATCAGAATGTAGCCTTTTTATGGGTCACCCTGTTTGGGGATATTAGAACGCCAAAAATAGGTCATTTGGAACAAGTCGGGCCATGTTGTTGAATGGGTTCATCCAGTTGCTCCATCTCTCTTATTCAGCTTTTCAGACGTCTTCCATTCTTATCAGTAGGCATGTCTAAAATAGTCGATGATGCTTATTGACCGAGACATTGCTTTTTAAAATTAGCCTACTGTATATAAGAGCGATTTAAAGCAGAAGAAGAGCTCTGAATAGCGCGTCAGCTTTGCTCTGCATAGCCCTTCTCAGGATGCTCTGCTACTAATTTATGGACCACCATATATTTTGATTCCGATTTACGTACACATGTACGGGCTCGAAATTTTGATTGTGAGGTTCTTGTTTAATTAAAGGATGGGGGGTAAATGACCTCCAATTTTGGGCTAAAAACGGCCAAAAACACATAAAAACGGCCAAAAATTCAATTTTTTCAAAAAATCGGGGAGGGGTCGAAAGTTTTCTGGCTTAGGGGGATGAGGGACGACCGACTTTTGGTGGGAGATCTCCATCCCCCTCTTACAAGTATGCTTTATGCTTACAGTACCTAAATGATTTTCTCGTTTGAGCTATACACTAAGTGAGGTAATACTTAAACTAGAAAGTATTTTAGTGCTGTATTACTATCGACTAGACTATAAGTTATAAAATGATGTTATCAGAAATATAGTGAACAAGTGCATTCAAGGATCCAGGAAAAACTTTTTTGCGTGGACGGTCGAAATTTTAAGAATATTAATTTGGTTGTGCAAGGTATCCTGTCATTTCATTACCTAGGTCATTAGAGAAGTGAAGATAGTCGGATATAAGAAGAATGCTAGGGCACTCGCTTTTTTACTGCTGGATTAGCGCGCTCAAGCACCCCTCCTTCGGGGTCCGGCGCAGAACTTCGGAGAATTTCGTAAAAGGAGCCATTTTCCCAAAGTCGGTCAAGTCTTGGTTCTGAATTTAGCCTAAAAACTTAAAATGCATCCATTTTTACATATGTACAACACTTTTCAAGCCGCTTATCATTAATAAATGTGAAAGTGCGTTCTGAATTTAGACGTATTTTTCGACTGCTATGTTTTGCAGCAGTAAGTCGCATTCAGTAAAATATTCAAAAAGTTATCAATGAAAATTCTGCCTTCACCATTTAAGGTCGAATGTGCGGCTGTTTTATTAACGTGTAGTTCAGAAAATAAGATATGCGCAAAACACTAGAAAATTGGTCATTCGTATCAATTTAAATCGAATTTTTCTCCATGTAAATAAGTACAAACGAAATCGAAATCTGCCAAACTGGCGCAAAATGATTTTCAACATCTTTACTCTGAAGTTCAACAAGCGTTTAGAGTTTCAACGGACAAATATTCCATTGAATCACTTAATTGGTTTGAAGCGCTGAAATATTTTAGCTGATTCAAGCTAATAAACTTAATATGGATTTGTGTAAATAAAAATAACAGCGATTCGGAGCTGCGCCGCAAAATTTCGACGTTCTTGTCTTTTTAGTTCAATTTTAGACACATAATAGCGCATTTAGCGTATCCGCTTCTCGAAAAATTTTGGCGGTCGCCTCCTGGATCCGCGTCTGCTACACTGATCAGACATACACAGTATGAGAGTTCTGGGGGGAGGGGTGAAATTTTGAAGTGTCTCTTTTGGGCGAATAAAAAATGGAGGATACGCGTCACAAACATAGGTTTTCGGCGTTTCTGACGGTGCTTTATCTTTATAGAGCATGAAAAACAAAAAAATCCGAAAAAATCAAAAACAGTCGGACAAATTGAACAAAATATAGTCAAAACATGAGTATATGGCGCGAAGCACCGAAAATTTGACATTTTTGAGCATATAGATAGCGAAAAACGCTTTGAAAAGCACTTTTTCTTCGAATTTTCAGGAAAATTCTGGAAACTTTTGAAAAATCGCCAATTCTTGGGGGAGGTGAAAAAAAATTCTGGGGTAGTGAATACTCCGCAAGCTTTCCCGAATTCATGTACGAAAGTGAGTGTAAATTATAGCGCCTAAAAGTCGGAATTGATCTTAGTTCCGCTAGCCCCGTGTTTGCACGCACATATTTTATTTTGATATCGAATTTTGGTTCACGCGTCTCTTTGCTATCAACAGCGACGAAAATAACGTCGCCGACGAAGTCGCCGATCTCGCGAAAGCGACGCGGCGTCAACGACGCGAGTCGGACGATTACGAGCGCGCTTATATGGCCGCGCTGAATAAAAAAACGCTGATGAGTCGTCGCGCTTTTGACGTCGCCTTGCCGGGAGATGACGATGACGACGACGGCGCTTGGATGTTCGCCAAACATTTGGACGGCGACGGCCTGGCGGCGACGACGACGGCGGTGACGACGATGACGGCGAATCGTCGTCGACGCCGCCGTCGCGGCGGCCAAGTCGTTGACGACGACGACGATGACTATAATTGGGAGGCTTTGATGGGCAGCGAATGTGTTGTTGACGACGACGACGAATCTCCTTTGAAAATTGACGTTGGTAAGCATAATTCCTCAAGGTCCACAGCATAGAGTGCGCAAGGTCGAATTCTCAGGTACAGGCACGTCTCTCTGGTGGGAATGGGGGGTTCGGACCTCCCCAAAATGCAGAAAAATCGGAAAAATAGGACTTTGTAAACGTTGTTTTGTGCTATTTTTGGCCTTTTTGGGCTTAGTCCCCCTCAAAAATCGGTGTTGGTCCCCTTAAAATAGGACAGCCAGCTATGTGCCTGCTCAGGTAGGGGGAGTGAAAACCAAAAACCGGTGGATAGCTACGTGATTCGTACAAAACGGTTCTATAGCGAATAAACGATGGTATCGGTTTAAAACAATCATTTGAGCATTTTGAGCAAATAAATACCTTTTTTATTCACAAGCATAGCTTTATGGTCTAAAAATAGCTATTTAGCTCTTTTCGGAGTCGATAAGATAGCTAAATATCCTTTTGAAACTCAGAAAAGACAACTTTATAGCATTTTTGAGCTCAAAAAAGACTATATAGCTAGTTTTCGGAGCCCAAAAAGGCTATATACATGGCTAATCTTCTGAGCCCGAAAAAAGCTATATGTCAATGGTTTTTCGGCCAAAATCGCTGTATAGCTTTCTGTTTTTCGAAGCTCTGAGGGAAGTAATACCCCTTTCACCCCTATGCTCTTGTTTGGTCCACAGTTGAGTGAAGGGTAGGGAGCAAAATCCAGAAATTTCGAACCAATTAATTTAGGGTTTAAGTTTCGCAAGTCAAATGTGAAAAATGATTAAATATCCCATACGAAATGTTCTAATGTGGAAGACTGCATTTTTTAGTACTTTTCATGCAATTCTCGTTTCGTCTGGGTATACATATAAGAATATATGTTGTTAAACATACATATGTACATGCTTTTCGAGGAAATTCTAGGGAGGTGAAACAAAAAACAATGATCTAAAGCGCCATTTTGGACCCAAAACCAATAGATGCGATCAAAATGATCATTTTTTATGTTCCTGACTTTATTTTGCTTCCTAGACTATCGAAAACAGAAGATTTTAAGAAAACTTCAAAAAATTCAACAAAATATAGTGAAATTACGGCTATTTAACGCGGAGCGCCGAGAAAATTGGTCCTTTTGAGTTAAAAGATCTCTAAAACCGCATAAGCCAGGAATTCAACGATTTTTTTTGGAAAATCGCGATTTCTGGCGAAAGAGGTGAAACAGTTTTTTGCGGGAGGGGGGGGATGACGAGCTTTTTTAGGGGATGGCAAACCTCCAACCCCGAAGATCATGCGTCTTAGTATGATAGCTTTAACGTGCTCTTGTTTTGGTTGCTGACATAGAAGGGAACTTTTACATTTCTAGCTTTCATACGAGCGACTCGAAATAACAGTTCTGAGGAATAACATCTTTTTATTAGTCGGCGGAAAATTCTATGTGTTTGAATGAATTTTCGAATGATATAAGAGTACGTACATATGTACGTTATTATGAAAATTGAATTTTGTGACATACCAAAAATGTTGCTTCATACGGCATATTAAAAGCTGCTGTCTCTCAAAATTTTTCGATTCCGAAAATAATATTTTGCAAGTTTTTGAAGTTCCATTGCATTAGTCTTATTTAGCTGTAATTCACTCAAATGAAAATGCATTTGCACGTCATAAATCAGCATACGAGTATACGTATGTCAGGCATTCGATGTTATTGTAAATATTAGTTCAAAATATTTTGTTATAAATTAACTATCAATCAGATAAGCTTTAGTAGAGCGAATGAAACCATTTATGTCCGTCAAAAGTTTAAGAGACAAGCTATCTTTGATTAAAAGTGAAAGGAATAATATAAAAACAAGGAATCTTACCACTATAAATAACAAAAGTAATAGAAAATAATGAACTAATTATAGAATAGAATAGAAAACAATTGACAACAATAAAGGTAAAGAAAATGCAGTACGTCCGAATGACTTTTTTTAACAATAACTTAAAAAATGCGAAATGATTAAAAAATTCCTTTAAGTAAATATTCTGGGTCCGCAAAACCCTAAATTTTGCAGGCATGCGGAGACATCGACTAACGGTTTCATACTTAAGTTCCACGAATGTGGTCAGACTTTCCGTGTGTGTCATTTTATAGTTTATTATTTCGTATCTTATACTGTATATACAGTAAGTAGAATCACTTCCAAACTGTCGCTGATAAAAAACTTGATATTCGTGATTCATATTCTGATTCCCAAAAATGCTTAGATAATATTTTTTTACTACACGCTTTTGAGTGCTTTGTTTTTGACTATTTGTAATTTGTTATCTATTATTTTTCAGTTAATAGTGTCATTTATTAACCTAATATTTTCATTATTCAATATTTATTACTTAATTATTGGTTGTTTAGGACAAACACTAGAGGCCGGCATGCCAAGCGCTGCTAGAATATCGAGTTCGGGTGCTCAAGCTAAGCAAGTTCCGTCTGAACCCGTTAAAGCAGATGTTCCTTTTGACTACAATAATCCATTCTTTCCGTCTTTCGCTAATCCGAAGCCGTTGACCCGCAATTTGGATTGCAAAACTGAACCAAGTTACACAGTAAGCTACGAATTATTAATTTAGAGCGCGGCTCTATGTGCTTAAAACGTACATACTCGTATGCAGACATGTACAGCGTGGGAATCCTAAAGGGGATAGAAATTTGAAAGTACCTTTTTTGGGCCAAAAAGTGGTGGGTACCATAGGTGGGCGCCACCAAAGTTCTGGGGGTGCGAAATTTTTTCAAAGGTCAAAAAATGGCCTTGAAAATGGTGGTATGGCGACAAAACACCATTTTTCAACGTTTCTCATCAAGCACTATCCATTGGCATCAGAAAATTGCGAAAAAAACAGAAAAATTTCAAAAATTGAATTCTGGGAGTATTTTGGTTTCTAGGGGGAAGGGGGTATTTTGGTTTCTGCGGGGTATTTCGGTTTCTGGGGGTGCATACCCCCAAACCCCTCACGCTCAGATATGGTGGGTACGCGTCAGAAACACCGTTTTTCGGCGTTTCTGATGATGCTTTATCTTTGTTGAGCATTGTAACATTTTACAAAATTTCAAAAAAATCAAAAGTCCAACAAATTGAACAAAACATAGTCAAAACATGACTATATGGCGGAAGCGCCGAAAATTTGACACTTTCGAGCAAATATATAGCTGAAAACTATAGCTGTACCAGGGCTTGGCCCCGGCACCGGGGCCTGGAAATTTTAACATTTTTGTTAGATGTAAATTGTTGTATTGATTGATCGCAAAAATGATTGAAACTGATGTAGTTCCATCACTCACTTTAATTTCGTTATAGATGTCAACCAACTGAGGCATTTTATTTATTGAGACAGTAAAACTGGTAATTGATACTTAGTTCAATAAATGACGCCAATAAGTTTGCACCTATTCAACAACAATCATTGTTGAATGGTGTCGTCTTAGTCGCATTTGCCGAGCATTTACGGTCTGGGGTCAGTCTGATTTGGCATTCATCGAGTCTTTTCATGCTAAAATAATTTCAAAAATGGCTACAAAGCTTTAAAAAGATGTAACAACTATATTAGTTTTCAGATGCTGGTCGATTTCAATCATTTTCACGAAGAAGCCTTGACTCTCGTCCGTTTCTGACCTTAATCTCACCAGATTTACCTTTGGAAATCCTCCGTTTCCCCAAAGCCCAAGCGTGCGTCTGCTTGCTGCAGCTCTAGTAAATGTGGCAGCAATTCATCTTATATCTCGTTGAATAAAACTGTAGTTGAAAATCAAATTGTTTTTAGACAATGCCTTATGAAATTCTTTATTTCGTCCGTTTAATTTGAGTATCACTTGCTTAGCTAGAAGGCTAAAAAACTAAGTGAAGAAAGTTACAGTGGAATCAGGAACAACTTATTAGTATTCATTCACCAAGAGCCTGATAAAATTCTTTAAATGAATATAATCTTAATTTCAGTGAGGGTGATATCTTTGTAAGTATAATTATTTTTATTTATAATAATAATAATAATATTATTATTATTATTATTATTATTATTATTGTTATTATTATTATTATTATCATTATTATTATTATTATCATCATTATAATAATAATTAATTATTATTATTAATAATATTAATATTATTATTATTATTGTTGATATTATTATTACTATTTTAATTTTATTATTAATATTGATAATAATAATATTATTATTATTATTATTATTATTATTATTATTCTTATAATAATAATAAAAACATTTTTATTATAATTATTATCACCATTATCATTATTATTACAAATATTATTATTATTGTCATTATTAATTATTATTATTATTATTATTATTATTATTATTATTATTATTATTATTATTATTATTATATTATTATTAGTATTATTTCTATTATTATTTTTCATCACTACTATTACGATATATATTATGAATAAGAGCTGCTGGGCGCGTGTATTACATAAGAAATGCTAGCATGGAACGTCATATGACCACATTATATGGCATGTTTGCCTCGGCCAGGCCGTGGCCCCAGCGCCGGGGTCTAGGCCCCGTCCCGGCCCCGGTAGAAAAGGCGGCTCTCAGTACAGCTCTATTAAAAGCGCTAAAAAACACCTTTGCTACGAATTTTTTAGGAAATTTTTGAAACTTACGAAAAATCGCGAATTCTGTGGGGGAATATTTTCTCAACCCCCTCCCCACACCCGATCATGTATGCTCCTATGCTGTACATATTTGCATGTAGGGCCGTATCCAGGGGCCGGGGAACCGCCCTAACAAATTTCAAAAAATTATTTCCCGTGAGGGTCCAGAAAGCAAAATTGGAAAATTCTTGGAGTGCACGTGAAAGACCGTAAAACAGGCTACAGCATACTTTTGGGCTAGTACCATACATCAACACGGTTAAAAGCGGGGGGGGGTAAATGAGTTACTTTTTACCTATTTAATGCTAAATTTTCGTACTTAATTAGTCATATTTGATTTTTGATGGTTAAGTTTGCATGAAATCAATTACAATAAGAGCAATGGAACGACTGTAACATCACATATATACAAAATAAATAATAAAAGAAAAATGTATGGATGAATGAATCGAACAGTCTACTGCTCGAAAAAAGTATATCAGTTTGAAATTACACTGTTAGGCGTCATTTGACTCTTTTTCATGCCTCAAGCAACAGTTTCGGCCCAAAATGGCCTGAGGTGGTACGCCTTCCGAAAGTCCTGGTAGGGGGATACCCCCAGAACCCCAAGTGTGCATATGTGGCTCGTACGCACAATTTTTGGCTGAATTATCAGTGTTTTTAGCGAAAATTTTTTTAGTGCTAAAAACAATATACTGCAGTCAATATGGACTAAAATTGCTTAAGAAATGCTGTATTATGTAACACGAAAAAGCGTTTTATATGCTATTTTGACTGTTTTTATTGTTTGAATAGCAAAAATCGTGAACAACTAAATTTACAGTTTTGGATTTCTGGGATTTCCTGCCGACCCTGACCTTGTGCATCTATGACACCCACTTTTTATCCAAAAGCGGTATTTTAGGAAATTTTTTCGGTTTCGCATGTTCTTGGGGGTATTGGGGGGTTTGTTTCACTTCAGCCCCAGAAAAAAAGTTCTTACCCCTCCCAGAAATTATTTCATCTTGCACCAGAATTCGTCATTTTCCAAAAGTTTCCAAAAATTCGTGAAAAAAGGTAATGTTTTAGGCGTTTTTAGCTACATATACGTATGTATTTACTCCGAAGTGTCAAATTTTGCGCCATGTACTATTTCTTGGCTATATCTTGTTCAATTTGTTCGAATTTTTTATATTTTTCGAAATATATGTGCTTTAATGCTCCAGGAAGATATAGCATCGTGTCAGAAACGTCGAAAAACGCTGTTTTTGACGCATAGCCATCATCTTTGAGCCCAAAAAGGGCACTTCGAAATTTCAGTCCCCAGAATTCTCATGCCGTGCATGTCTGCATACTGTACATATACTTAAACTGAAGTTGACGAGAGTATTACAGACGAGTCGAAGTTTCATCAGCCTCCGACTTTAAAATTTGCGCGCCCAACTTCAGAACAAATTAGATTTCGAGGCTTCGAATTTTCAATCTTTACAATAGAACAATTACACTCCCTA
>JAVLUZ010000549.1:0-27610 GCA_036768485.1 Mermis nigrescens
TCAATCCTCGAAACAATCACCTTGTTACGGTCGTATTTTTTACGGGCGGGTCTATGTAGTGTGTACGTTGGTTGAGTTTCTAACCAGTTTATCACCTCCTTTTTGGGAAGTTTTGTACGTGTTCTCAGAGGTTCGACCTCCAGTGTACCCTGTTTGAGGATCATAATAATTTTTCTCCATGATTCAATAGAAATATAAAGCGTTTTTGCCTTTTGCTACCGTGCAAAAAATATTAATACACTTTTTGCAAAATTTGACTACAATTTTTAATTTTCTGTTTCGAGAAATTTTTAGAATACAGTCATTACATTTAACAGCAAAGCTTATATTGTTACGGTTTGGCTGAGGTCCATCCGAATAAAAGTACAACATGTACTTATCTTTTTTGATAACGTTAATTTCACTTGAGCATTTCTCACAGAGTAAAAATGAAAAATTTGGAGACTTTTTAGCTTATCTTTAAAACACATTTTTTACAACCAGGTTCGAAAAATCTGCACCATCGCCGTTGAAAACACGGTTTCTTATGTAGAAAATTGCAAATCTCGTAGTGGTATTTCGATTTGGGTTTCATCGAACACTGCAGACAATCGACGAGATCCATTTCTACTAGATGTTAAGCTACGTAAACCGCTATAAAATTTTTTAATTTGTTTCTTCAATAGCTTGCACAAAACTAAAATAGATAGAACAATTATGAGAACAATACAACCCAAAATTTCGTTATAAATAGGTTGCAAGTGATTTCTATTTATGCAAGTACCATTTAACATTTTTTGATAGCTAATGAATGTTTAATTAGCTTATATAAATGTTTTAACATGCCTCTCCGCCACTGCAAAATGCAGTGCCCGGTGCCAGCACGGGGAGCTGGGCATGTATCGGCACCATATTTATTTGTTTTTCTATTTATATATATTTTTCATACAAATATACCATCCGTGTTTTGACTATACACTAGCACATGCTCTTTTCATAGGAGATCCAGCATGTAGGCGATATCATAAACAAAATAGTAACTTCATGATCTTCATTATTATACAAAACAAAATGATGTCTTGTCCTTTGTTACTCTCTGTTTTTTCGTACTTTTTCCTTCTTTTCTACTAATTCAATATATCACAACACAAATGCATGATCAGAGGTCAAATCATGAAACAAGGCACAAGATAAACAGAACATATGTACATAATGACTAATATCCATAGGGCACTGTTGAGATAATCGGGCTTTACAACGCGTTTATTGTATACTATTTTATACTTCTTCGATGTGTCTTCTGTCACAATAGTGTGGTCGGGCAAGCGTCGAATTTGCGGAAAATATACAACTTTTTCGACAATATTGTTGTCCTGTACAAACATTTTGACCATTTTTAGTAAGGAGTGAAAGTTAATTTTTGTGGCAGTTGCTGATGAAAGTGTGAAGCCACGTACTTTTATATGGTAATAAAATTTACCATCTTCTAGCTGAGCGTACCTTGTACGCATAGTTTTTGGGGCCTCCGCTTACAAATTCTTCAATGTAGCTGCCTTCGCCATACTCCTTTAATTCATCAGTCATATTTCCTAAATACGACCCTATAGGCACTTGATACTCGTCTTTTCCCAGTATGCTCTTGAATATGACACTATCTGTGTCAAAATATAATACACGATCGCCTAGCTTTTCCAAATGTTCGTACAATCTGAGCCGCGCTTGAGTTGTTGTATAAGCTGCAAGCACGGGGTTTGTATTTCCCATCACATCGGCGAATTCGTCTTCCTTTGCATGTGTAACAGCCATCAGGTTTTGGTTGATGGCGTTAATTGAGTATATTACATTTGAAGGGTCGAAAATTAGGTCAAAGTATGGTGCAGGGTCGGTGAAAAAGGACACTTTCGACATGTTATTTCTTTGCCCGAACTTTCCCCAGAAAGAGTTCAACATAAGTTTACTTAATGACCGAAGTCCTGGGTTTTTTGTAATTTTCGTAGCATCCAACTCGATTCCTTCGTTATCTTTGTACTCTTGAACGTATTTTGCCTTATCTTCCTCCGATTTCACCCATGAAGGCCATCCGTCGGATTCTTGTTTGAGTTTCATGAATTTATTGATATAGGAGGTGAAGAGGCCACCGTTTGGGTTGTTTATTCTATCATATTGCTCTGTTTTTTTGTAGTGCCATATCTCATATATTTCCATTATTTTGTAGCCCAATGCTAGCGCTTTGTATACTTCGAGCGTCACCCATGCTCCCACTATCGCTCGCTCTTCATCAGTGTGCTCGCATCTTGTTGTTTGATGCGATTCAGTGCATGTTCGGCATAGCGGAAAATATAACTTTTCGCCAAATCTATAGGGCAATAATGGATGGTACAGATTACGGGGTGGAAGGATTTTTGCTTTAATTAAGCCTTCATAGGGTCGGCTTTGAGCTGTGATATTGGTAAAATTTTCAGTGAGAATTTGCGGGTGGCCTATAGGGTACAAGCCGTATTTATTTACGGTCGGGTATAAACTGCATATATCTGTGTACATTATATGCTCTAACGGTTCGCCGTTCTCATTGCGTTTTATTTTCTCGTATAACTTTATTGCGTTTGTGCGGCCACCATAAAACGCTTCTCTGGGGTCGAGTGGGTCAACAATCTTTATTGAATCGAAAAATTGTTTCATGACAGGATTTATTTTCAATTCCTGTCTTAATTCGCACTCCCAGAGTTCTATAACACTGTAGCCCTTGGCTTCAATTTCTTTGCGCCGTCTCACTGTGTTTTGAAAGGCTTCTTCGGCGGATGTTATTTGATCAGCCGTCATTTGCGTCCTTTTCTTCATACACTTAGGGCACCCGTGCCAGAAGCACCCGATAAATTTGTATGTTGTATTTTCATGTAGGCCGTCTACGCGATAGTTGCCCACTTTTTGCTCGCCCATATTGCGTGCATGCCTGATGTTGATTTTATTCGTCTCGCTCATCCACTTTAGCCATTTAATGGCTGTTATTGACTGTTTTTCCTTCCGCCTATACCCGCCATGTGGTACAATGCCTATTGTTTTTGGCTTTAAGTAAGTTGACCGGAAAACTTTATTGCACGCGCTCGCTATTGTTAATGAGCACTCGAACGGATCCATTCCGGTCTCGGCTAGAAATAAATTGCGGAATTTTATACAACATCGCCTTAAAATGTCGACGTCAGACTCGCAATAAGCCAAAAGTTCTGACTTAAAGTCGAAAATTTTCCCTTTTTGTTCGGCGTACCATTTTTGGAAGGCTTCTTTGTTTTTGGGACTCATGGTGGCTGGGGAATAGTACCACGCGTCTGGCCACTCACCCACATAGTTTTCGTTCGCCCTTGTGTTAAAGAGATGTGGGAAAAATCCTTTTTTGAGTTCAGGCTCATCGAACGTTTTTGGCAGAGCGGATAGGGCCATGGGGAGAAAGTTGAAGGAATCGATTAGTTTTACAGACCCAGCGCTCAGGCTCATGATTTCTAAGCCTTTTGTGATGATAGTGGGGGCAAGTGCTTGTTTAAAAAGGTATTTTAAGATGAAATGTCCGTCAAAACCTTTAGCGTTATGGGCGATTGCTATTGCGTTTTTGAGGCCAAACAGGTAATCACAAAACGCATCTGTACAATTGTCGCCATAAAATATACGTCTATTTTCCCCGCATTTATCGCACTGTCCTAGCGGCTTTGCTATGCAATCTGTACAAACAGTGTGCGCTATACACAGATTGGGTTCGTGTTCGAGTCTTGAATTGCCACACGCTTTTTCTTGTCTGGTTTCGAAATCGAAAAACACATATTTTGACTTTTTCTTGTCATCCTTTTCTTCGGCTACAATTTGCATGTAACACTTGTGATCATTAATTGGCACGTCAGCTTTGCATGTTTTGCAATAAAAGTGGCCACACTTATGCTTCCGTATTTTATCGGCTCTATTTACATGTCGACCACAGTTTTTACATAGCATCTTTTGCTGACAGATCGACTGCTGGTTTTTTCCGACTTTTTTATGATTTTCAAAACACTTTCGACCCCTGAATAGGCGGCCACAGTCTTTGCATTCCATGAGAGCAACATTAGGGCAAGCAGGACCGTAGCAACAGGGACAAACTTTAGAACAGCGGTGTTCTCCCTTATCGTTATAGCCCTTGTTGCAAGGTTCACAAAAGTAACTACGGTTCATAAAGCCGGCCATACTGCCTATGACATCAAAATGACTGTCGTGGTGATATAAGTGTATAACTTTTTCTGCGGACGGCCCCTCAAAAACTATGGCATTGCAAAAATCAGCACTAAAAACTTTTATTTGAAAATTTGGCATTGCAGCCTGCAATGCTTGCAGTTCCGGTATGCCACAAGGGCCCACATGATCTTTAAGACCAGCGAGATCCATCAATTCCTTTGCATCAGATCGCTGCATCGTGTATCGATTTGTGTCACCCATGCACATATGTTTATATTTAGATTTAAGAGTTTTGTCGTCAGGCTTTTCCATGTGCAAGGCTCGTGCTTTAGCTACAACTAATGCTCTGGGTAAACATAAATCATCGCTGTTTTTAATTTTTACAAAGCAACGTTTTGCTTTCATTTCTTTTTCCAAATTTATGAACCGTCGTTTATGCTGACCTGAGCCACTCAGTGGGCTAACCTGTACCATTTTTATCCGCGTTTCCGGCTGTTCAAGTCGCACTTCTTCATTGGATTGTAGGATGCGTTCAATAGTGTGTACGATTTGCTCGCCTTTTATTTGTTCGCCTTTTTTGGAAAGGCACAATCGCCGGTTTTTTAAGTGTTGGGTGTGTAATTTGCAGGCCCACCATGTCAGTCGTGTTAGAAGTGTCCAAAATTTGTGTGATTGCGCTATCAAAAATTTCGGCCAAATTTTTTCCCAAATCAAGACGATCCAGATTTTTAAAGTTCAATGTGTAGGCGCGTCCTTCGGTGTTGAAGCGTTTGATCTTTTCCGTTGTTGGCTCCCCCAGCTCGTAAAAATCTTCTGGGGAAACCACTCGTCCACAATTTCAAGGTCTTCCTCTCGCATTTCTTCGTCCGATTTGTACCACTCATCTAGCGTTGAAAGGTCTTCCATTTCAATGTCAGAAGCCATTTCAATAAGTAAAATCAAGAGCAGAAATTGAGCACTTCAAAAGAGTAATAATTTTGGAGAATGATTTTTTCTTGCCTGCTCTCTCCTTTTATACCCTCTGAGATGAGACTATTTTTGGTATCAGTGAAACCGGAAATTTCCGGTTCTTTTAAAATTTTTGTTTTAAAAATAGAACCCATGATGACTCATCGTCTGCGAGTGAACGTGCAGTCAACCGAGATAGTTGATGATCTGAACTAAAATTAGAACATTAGCATGGGGGATGCTGCTAGCTAGTTATGCAAATTAAAATTAATTGGCTCCGCCCGTCCTGGATAACCGACTGTGAATAGTTGGGCGCTTCACGCCTATACTTACGTGCTTTATTGTGTAGTAGTATGACCCCATTGTAGGCGCTTAGCACCTCACGGAGGCTCTATGCTTAAGCATGTGCTATGCTTAAGCATTGTAGAGCACAAGGGGCCAGGAGTACTACTACTTATATATACAGGGGCGTAAGCAGGATTTTTCTAAGGAGGGCGGGCGGTCCAAAATTGGTGACCCTATATTTAGAGATATGGTCGCCGGGCGCCAAATAAAGTGCATTTTCTGACGTTCTGCAAATGCTCTATCCGCTAAGCTCATAACATTCAATTTTTTCGAAAAATTTTTATTTTCTCCTAATAAGCTATAAAAAGTGACGTTTTTTCGGCGGCGCTTGGGCCTAAATAAACGTAAAATAACGATTCTACGGCGCGAAGCGCCGAAAATTTCGAGAATTTTCGATAAAATGATGCCAAATTTTCACGCATTTCCTTACCTTTCCAAAAATTATTTTGGGCCAAGGGGGAGCAGCTATAAAAAATGACGTTTTTTGGCCGCGCTTTGGGCCTAAATGAAACAAAAATAATGATTCTACGGCGCGAAGCGCCGAAAATTTTGAGAATTTTCGATAAAATGATGCCAATTTTCACGCATTTCCTTACCTTTCCAAAATTATTTTTGGGCTAAGGGGGAGCAGCTATAAAAAAATGGCGTTTTTTTGGCCGTGCTTGGGCCTGCATAAACGAAAGTAATGATTCTACGGCGCTGAAGCGCCGAAAATTTTGAGAATTTTCGATAAAATGATGCCAATTTTCACGCATTTCCTTACCTTTCCAAAATTATTTTTGGGCTAAGGGGAGGGAGCAGCTATAAAAAAATGACGTTTTTTTGGCCGCGCTTGGGCCTACATCAACGAAAATAATGATTCAACGGCGCTGAAGCGCCGAAAATTTCGAGAATTTTCGATAAAATGATGCCAAATTTTCACGCATTTCCTTACCTTTCCAAAATTATTTTTGGGCTAAGGGGGGAGCAGCTATAAAAAATGACGTTTTTTGGCCGCGCTTGGCTTAAATGAACAAAAATAACGATTTTGACGCGATAGGCGCCGAAAATTTTGAGAATTTTCGATAAAATGATGCCAATTTTCACGCATTTCATTACCTTTCCAAAAATTATTTTTGGGCTAAGGGGGAGCAGCTACAAAAAAATGGCGTTTTTTTGGCCGTGCTTGGGCCTGCATAAACGAAAGCATGATTCTACGGCGCGAAGCGCCGAAAATTTTGAGAATTTTCGATAAAATGATGCCAATTTTCACGCATTTCCTTACCTTTCCAAAATTATTTTTGGGCTAAGGGGAGGGAGCAGCTATAAAAAAATGACGTTTTTTTGGCCGCGCTTGGGCCTACATCAACGAAAATAATGATTCAACGGCGCGAAGCGCCGAAAATTTTGAGAATTTTTGATAAAATGATGCCAATTTTCATGCATTTCTTTACCTTTCCAAAATTATTTTTGGCAAGGGAGGCGGCCGCCCCCCCCCGCCTACGCCCATGTATATATATATATATATATATATATATATATATATATATATATATATATATATATATATATATATATATATATATATTAGTGATGTAAAGAGAAGAAAATTAGTGTAAAAAGTTTAATTGAAGCTCATTTATCACCAATTTAATGAATAAAGGCGCAAAAAGGTAGCATTTTGTTATAAAATCTTCTGATCAGCATAGTGAAGCATTTTGACTGAAATTCAGAACTAGTCTTCGAGCTTTAAAAATGAATTATTCATTTAACGGAACACATCTTATTGAAAACATCAATTAACAGCAAGAAGCGTGTGACACTAATGTCAAGTAACAAACAAAATTGTACATTTTTGTAAACCGCTGTCACTTAAATAAGATGTTTAAATGATACATTATACTAAGTAGATGCGTAAAATTGTAACTCTGTAAGTTTTAATACTATAACTAAATATCGCGTTGTAAAGAATTATTATAAACAGAGATTGTGTGTGTTTCTTTCTTATATTGTGTATGAAATCAGAGTATGCATGGCGACTGTGGTTTAAGATAGGCTAGACTCGTCTGGAAAAGCCCATAAAAACAGCAATCAAGAAAAACGATTAAAAAGATCGTTAAGCTAACGGGTTTGATTAATGGCAAAAAGAAGCAATTTAATGCGATCAATTCGAGGTGTTAAAAAACAGTAAAAATGATTGAAATGTTCTGCAAAGCTAGCGTAAAAGCCATGTGAACCTACAGATAGTATGGTCAAAAATCTAGCCGCGTAAAATCAGCAAAAGCTTGTAGAAATGATACGAAAAAGCCAACAACACGTAAAATGAATGCGAGTACATGCAAATAATATGAGAAACCTAAACTATATGGAAAAGCATGAATAGTGGGTCAAAAATACGAAAGAATGCTGATCTATAGATAAAAACAGTAGGTCAGCCTGAGTTAAAACATAGAAAGAAAGTGGAAAGTACGTGTTTGGTCTTAAATAAGCTATACACTGAAAATACAAGCTAAGTGCGATAAAGATGGGCAGAAAATACGGAAAATGTAATTATAGAAAAGGAGATAAGCTACCCGTTTTCCTTGAAATATTACTTGGCGGTAAACCTGAAAGAAAGTCCAAATAAGCTGCTTTCTATATAAGCAAAAAGAACAATGAGGAGGGTCTCACTTCTTCGGTCTATTTTAGCGATCAGCCGAATTTTTCGTTGCTTTACATATTCGTCATAAATTTGATTCTTGATTATTTTATTTTACTTCGAATTATTATATCGTATCAAGTCACCGAAATCGCATTGCCGTTACTGAAGTACGTTTAGCTTTATTTAACGTTCTTAATTTAATTCCACTAACTGTGTACAAAACTTATAAATAAATTAATTTTTCTTTAAATTCCTAGATTTTTTGACACAAACGCTTAGTACACTTGAGTACTGAGATTAAGCGACCTATATTAAGATCAGAAAAAGTAAAGTTAAGAAAGCGCATTGAAATTATTAGAGCGCGCTAAAAAGAAAATAATAAAATTCTAGATTATAGGAGAGCAATTAAAGCGCGTCCTTGACAAATTTGGCGCAGAAAGCAGGATCGAACTTTCGGCCTGAAATTTAAAATTTCTTCCCATAAATTTCGCTTTTGCCGTTACCCGTATTAAAGTCACGAAATTAAAATTTTTTCCAGCAGTCAATATCTAGTGTGAATTATTATAATATAAACCCGTATAATATAAACCCGGACAACCGTGGAGTAATATTGGACATCCAGAAAAGACAGCCGAAATAAGATAATAAATAAAGTTTTAAATAAAGCCATTAAATAACTCGAGTTAATTGAATAAACTGAACAAAGAAATTGAATATTAGGAGACATCCGAGGAAATATTAATTATTTGGAAACATCCCAGAAAGTGTTGCAAAGTTGAATATTTAGAGCATCCAGGGTTATAAAAGTTTAATATCGGAGACATCCCAGGAAATTTTATTGAAGTTAATTATTTGGAGACATCCCAGAAAGTTTTGTTAAAAGTGAATATTTGGAGACACCCCAGAAGTTATTTAAAGAGATTTTTCGTGCTGACGTTTAGTCGTGATTTTAAGTCAGCTGAGTTAACTCATTTTTCTCCTTCTTATTTTGCTGAAAACGTCCGGCCGGCGACTTCAGCATCCCTTTTTCCCAATAAGTGTTTTTGCATTTGCTACGTGTATTCTCATAAGGTAACAGTCAGGGAAGATAAAAGAAAAACGAAGCGGAAGTTAAAAAAATAAAATAAAAACGGATTCAAATTCTGACTCTGAAAATCGGAAATAATGCTCAGGAAGCGCTTCATACTCTCCTGAAGAATTTTCTGATCAAAAAGCTACAAAAGCCTTTGAAGATACTCTTAAGGCTCATCAAATATTTTTGGATTCTTTGCATACTTCATTTGCTGTACCTAGGGATCAAAGTACCCCCAAAGCAAGTGTGCAGTCAACTCGATTTGAAAATATTGTGTCTCTTACTCCGAACACGTCGAGACAGAGTGAATCTTGGGAAGCAGAGAAGCAAGAAAATATATTCTTTGAAAGTTCTGCGCCTTTCTTCAAAGAATTTTTGATTCAAAAATCAAAAAAGCGGTAAATAGAAAAATGACTTTTGATCCTAAATCAATGGAAGAAGCTTTTAAAAATGCTTTTGACGAATTTGGTGCCCCATTAATACGAAAAGTGACGAATCTAGAAGAACGTATCCAACAGCGCGTGGACCCAAATGTGTCAGGTACAATAGGAGACCCTTTTCAGCGCCTAGGTGCTTTAATGTCCCAAAGGCCTCCTAAACCATTTTCTGGAGCTTTTGGTGAATCTTTTCACGAATGGATTAAAAATTTCAAAAATACATGGTTCTACAGGGCGTTTCAAATGCGGATGATGCTTATAAAATTGCATTTTTGGAATCAAATTTCACTGGAACCGCTCTTGCGACTCTAACTAACATTTTAGAAACTTATCGTGATTCTACTTTCGATGACGTAATAGACGCGCTTAAAACTGAATTTTTAGAAGGCCGTGATAGCGATATATATCAGGGCATGGTGTATGATGCCAAGCAACGGAAAACTGATTCTGTTTTAAAGTTTCCTGAAAGGTTAAAAAAGCTCGCAAGGTCGGCTTACCCCCAACTTTCAGAACAAAGTCGAGCAAGTATAGTAAAACCTATTTATATTCGTGGTCTTTTACCTAAAATTTATGAAGGACTTAAATATCAAGAATTTGGAACCCTAGCAAATGCTATTAGAAGGGCATCATATACTGAAAGCCATGTCTTTCGAGAACAAATACAAGACTACCCAAATGAGTCGAAATCGGATTATAATTTAACAATTTTATCTTCAGAAATGTCTTTGGATCGGAAACTCGACCAGATGAAGGCGTTATTGGAACGAAGTACTCGTCGCTGCGAAATCTGCCATTGAAATAATCATCCAACCGAATTGTGCTATTACAAGACACCGCCGATTCGTTCGGGTAATTATCAAAATTTTAGTGGTAATAACAATGATCGCAATAATAATGCTCTAAGCAGAAATTTAAATCATAATTCATACGGTTATGCAAATCGTAATCTGAATGATTTTCAAAGGAACGTAAATTTCAGAGGTAATGGGCAACAAAGAAACACATTAAATACTGGCAATAATCGATATTATCGTAATTATAACGCAGGACAGAACTTACATAGCTCATTTAACAGAGCGGATGCATTCAGGGCGCGAAATCCGAGTCCTTACCCAAGGATACAGGGTCAATCACCTCAACCTGAAAACCCTCGGAACGCCAAAAGGCCAAAAAGCCAAGAAAGAACCGTTCATTTTTCGGACAGTTTTAAAAGACCTACAAATAATAACATTTCGACCCAAAATCAGAATGAAATAAATGAGAATCATTTAAATTTGGAAGTTTCGGACATGGAAGATGCTGGTCTGCTCCCGAGAATGCTGACATCTGGCTATGTAAATTTTGTAAGTTTTCCTCCCAATATAGAGGACGAACAGCTGCCGCCGACCCGAAATTGTTCGCCGGCGCCAACTGAGAATTTTGAGATAAATTTGACAGTTGAGGACGCGGCTGCTGACGTACCTATCCAGTTCAGACAAGTGGCCGACCCTGAAGATAATGCAGAGACAGCTTATAACCATTATCTGCAAGCGATTGCAAATGGTGAGGACGTTGAGGTGGCCTATAAAGCCTATTTTGATCGCCTCAACGTCCTCCTTGCTAATTTCACGGGTTCGCTTCTTTTGCCATGCAACGACACCAGTAGTGGCGTTGATAGCGATATTGAAGCTGCTAATCATGGTCCTACATGGGCCGATTTCCAAGAATGGAACGGCAAAAATTATTTCTTTTGATACAACAACGGAAACCTTATCCCATCCAAAAATTACCCTGATAGCCCCCCGGTTATCGCTCGAAATCAACTGGGATCTGACGACGAAAATACTCGTGTTTCAGGCCAACAACCTTCCCGCAAAAGTTTCCGTCACCCGAAATGGAGCCGATATAGTGGTGAGAATTTTTTTGGTTTGTGACAAACTATATCATAACTTTTCTTTATATTTTAGGCCATTTTGGAAACTATTTAAAAATCGCAACCTTGAAATTGATTTCGGGAATCCTTAAAATTATTTCTATTATTTTTACACATATTTCCCTAAATTGCCTGATCACAACAGTTACCTTATTGAGTTCAAATTTAATGATCTTAGCGTTTTGCACGTTAAATCGATTTTTTTACATGCATTATACAATACGCTGTACGTTCATCTAAATCCAATAAAATTATCTACGAGGAATATAATAATTTTTACTCTGATGTGCTCTGTAAGTTGTGCCATGGGTGATAAAAGTTTTCAAATTTGCAGCACAAGCCGTAGTGGCCATGCAGTAAATTTGCCTCATTCAGTTAAATGCGTTTTACCTGGGGGACTGATCTCCAAACCCGAAAAGCAAAATGTTACGATTTTTGTCCCCAGAATTGAGCCAAAAAATGTTGCTGCCATAAAATGTATGAAAATTACTCGAACTGTTTGTACAAATACTGGGTTTTTCGGTTCGAAAGGCATAGTTTCGGATAAAAGCAAAAGTCAACCAGTTTCTTACGACACTTGCAAAAATTCTTACGAAAATAAGGAGTTCGAAAATCTTCATCTAAGCAAAAATGTAGATGGTTTTTGGACCACTGACTTAAACTTGACAATTCGTTTTTCGTGGTGCTGCAGTAATATTTGTAGTGCAGTCATTAATTTTGTAATTGAAGAAGGACAAGTAGCTAGCTGGGATGGAGAAACTGCTATTTCCGACCTAGGAGACATAAGTATGTGTCGTCCCACCTACGGAAAATGCAAAAATTTAGAAAGTACTTTTATTTGGCCGGGTGAAGTTTTTCAAGAGGTTTGCCCTTATGTCACCCGAGGTATATTTTAATCGCTCATCAGCGAAGATTATGTTGTCATAGACGACCTGCAAGGTGCATTCAAAATAAGGAATAAGTACACAAAGTGTAACGAAATACAAAACGCATATAGTTCAGAGCAAGGAGTCTTAGTTGGGTTTAAATCTGACCGAGGGGCTAGAGTCCGGTCCAAGCATAAGCTAGAAGCGCCAAAGTTTATTAAAATGGAAAAAACGGACTTCGATCGTGTAAATTCAAAATTAAATTATCTCGAAATTCGACTTCTCCAAGAAGAAATTTCAAATTTTCGAAGAATTTGTCTCGAACTTTGCCATCAATTTCAGAGAAGTGTAGATATAATTTGGCAACTTTTATATCTTGACCCGACGATGGGAGCCAGAGCATTTTTCCAGAGGACGGACCTGACTCGCTGAATTCACAGGCCAGGTTATAAGCCTGTATGGCTGCAAAAAGGTAAATGTAACGAAAATCTATACGGATCATAAAATAAATGATACATGCTATAAGTACTTACCAGTTGAATATAATGGGGAAATTTGGTTTGTGCTCCCAGGGACGGAAGACCTAGTCCATTTTTCGCAAAGTGTAAACTGTTCACACAAAAAGATCGAAATTTTCCGCTATAAAGACAAATGGATTACTGAAAACGGGCTTGTTCACGTTTCAGAAGTCCCACTAGAACTAAATTGGAATAAGAATTTTACATTTTTTCAATTTAAAGCCCCCACAGTTTTCCATGATCGTTCAGCGACTGGAAAAGCGACTTTTGGTTTGTTTCAAAATTATCTTTATAAAACAGAGAAATGAAATTAAAGAACGTCTTGCATAGACTTTCGGATTATACGTATAGAATGTCCCTTGAAGCCACGGTTTTGCGTGAATCACTCGCAGGAGTCGGAACGGGAGCTAAATTTGCCTTTTCAAGGAGTGGAAAGTGGTTTAGAAAAATTAATCACTGGAACATAAAATAGTTTTTCTGCTAATTTTAGCGCATTATTGAAAGGTCCTGCACAACTCTTATTTAATTTGTTATTGATAATTTTCGTTTTTGGTACGATTGGCTATTTTGCTTATCTTTATGTAACCCAAAGACGATCAACCTTGAATGCTTCCCCACTTCCGTCATCGGTAAAGGTACCACGACGCGAAAATTTAGGTGAAGCAATAATGAGGCTGTTGAAACCTGAGGCGAAAAAGAAGCATAAGAAGGTAACATGGAAAAAGGACTTAGAAGAAAGCGCACAATCATGGATAGCAGTTATAGGCGGAGAAAATAAGAAAACTGTTCACATTAATGCAATTTTAAATAACTATATAGAAGTCGTAGCGATGATAGATACAGGAGCGGTATTTTCCCTCTTAGATCTAAAAATAGCCACAAAATTACCAGATTTCAATGTTTATAAGACGTTTATTCGTCCAATAGCTGCTAATGGAAATGAAATCACTATTCTAGGATCTGGATTTCTAACTGTTGCTGCTTACGATGTAAAAGAAACCATTTTAGTGCACATTCAGGAAAACTGTTTAGCCGACATAATTTTAGGCTCGAATTTTCTATCTAGATTCAAGAAAATTGAACTAAATTCGGAAAAATCAACTATAAAATTTCGAGAAATTTCGGTACCAGCTGTTGGGATGCAATACAACCCACCAGAAAAACGAAGTACAATAACATTCGCCCAAAACGAAATAATAGGACCAAGATCCGCACATATTGTTCTTGCCAAAACGCCACATATTTACCATCCAAAAGACGAGGTCATTTCCGTGCCAAATTTATGCAACAATACGCATGATGTACATTTAGCCCATTCTATATGTGTTGTGCAAGAGGACGGTACAATACCAATCCAAATCTTAAACCTAAGCACATATGAGGTGCTTTTACACGGTAATACAAAAGTAGGAACAATTAATATGCATATAGACTATGACCAAAATAAATCGGAACATCAAGGTGTTGAGGAGCAAAAAGCACATATGAGGTGCTTTTACACGGTAATACAAAAGTAGGAACAATTAATATGCATATAGACTATGACCAAAATAAATCGGAACACGAAGGTGCTGAGGAGCAAAACGAGGCAGAAACGCAGGACTTTATACAATGGATAATGCAGGATGCAGATATCTCGAGTTCGCTATCTGATATCCAGCGTAATGATAACGTTAATCTTCTCACTCGTTTTCCCAATCTGTTCGCAAAAGATGAAATGGATTCTGGAAAAACGAATTTAGTAGAGCATGCAATTGAAACAGAGCAAAATACACCTGTGCATAAACATCCATATCGCACTTCTCCAGCAGAAAAAGAAATAATAATAAGTGAAGTCGTAAAACTCGAAAATAAGGGGATTATTAGACCTAGTGTTTCCCCTGGTCGACAAACGTAGTACTAGTACGAAAAAAGATGGAAATACACAGAATATGCATTAATTTTCGAGGCATAAACAACATAACAAAAAAGAACGTTTATCCCTTGCCAAGAATAGACGATATTTTGGACAATTTTAGCGGTATGAAATAGTTTACGACCCTTGACCAATATTTTACGACCCTTGACCAATCCAACGCATACTATACGATTCCTATCAAAGAAGAAGATATAGAAAAACAGCATTTAATACACCTATAGGCTTATATGAGTTTAATTATCTACCTTTCGGACTTTGTAATGCACCAGCGTCTTTTTCTAGGCTCATGGACATCGTTTTGTCTGGCCTACAATGGAGTATTTGTCTAGTGTATTTAAGCGATATTTTAATCTTCGCGCCAGATCATCAAGAGATGATGAGTTGACTAGAAACGCTTCTGAAAAGATTAAACCAGGCTAATATGAAATTAAAATTATCAAAATGTAAATTTTCACATGAAGAGACACTATTTTTGGGATATGTCATCTCAGGGAGAGGGATTTCACCAGATTCGAAAACGATAGAGGCGGTAAAAGAAATGTTACAGCCACAAACGTTAAAGAAATAAAATCGTTTTTGGGTATTGTCTCTTATTATCGAAAATTCATCGAAAATTGTTCAAAAATCGCCGAACCACTGAATCGTTTACTTAGAAAAGACAGAGGTTTTGCGTTGAAAGAAGAGCAGGAAAATTCCTTTCAACGCTTAAAAGAAACATTGATAAAATCGCCTATCCTATCCCATCCTGATTTTACGAAACCATTTACACTTCAAACTGATGCTTCATATGTCGGAATTGGAGGTGTTTTATCTCAGATACAAAATGACGGATAAGGACACCCAATAGCTTATGCAAGCCGTACTCTAAAACGAGCTGAGAAAAATTATTCAGTCACAGAGTTAGAAACACTCGCAGTGGTCAAATTTGTTAAATACTTCCGACCCTATTTGTATCAGTAGGAAGTTACTATTGAAACAGATCACACGGCAGTAAAATAAATTTTAGAAAAATCTAACCCATCAGCCGAATTGCACGTTGGGGACTCGCGTTAGCTGGAATAAAAATATCTGTAGTGCTGCTTAAAGGAATAACAAATCAAAATGCGGATTCACTGTCCCGCTTACCAAATTTATGCGAAACAAAATATTTCGATATAAACGAAAATAGGTTAAAAATTAATGAAGAAAATGGTGAAATAAATGTAGTAAAATTGAATAAAAGTCAAACTCTCGAAGCTATTAAACCTGAAATGGGGATTGCTTTTCTACAACGAGAAGATTCAGAGTTAAAAGATTTTTTTGAGCAAAACAAATGCGCAGAAGGCTTTGTTATTGAAAATGAGATCTTATATAAGGTCGATGAAAAACAAAAAGAGTAGTGATACCTACTCCATTGAGATTATTAATCATTCAGAGTCACCATGATGATGAACTAGTCGGACATTTCGGCGCACGTAAAACTGGGCGACTCATTGCTAAAAAGTATTTCTGGAAAGGAATGTCCAAGCAAATCACAAATTATTGCAATACTTGCGACTTTGGTCAGCGTAACAAACCTACGCGTCAGAAAATTGCTGCAAGCATTCAACCGATTTCATCTTCGGGTCCTTTTGAAAGAATCGCAGTAGACTGTGTAGGACCACTAAACTTGACCGAAAATGGAAATAAGTACATCGTTGTTTTTATTGATTATTTCACTAAATACATCGAAGCATTCGCCACAGAAAACATCACTGCACAAACGATTGCTAAACTTTTTGTAACTGAAATCGTGTGTAGACACGGAGCCCCCAGATTCTACAATCTGATCGTGAGTCTGATTTTATGTCTGAACTCATGAGAGAAATAACGAATCTTTTTAGAATGCAAACTCTTATTACTAGAATAAGAATGTATTTAGAAAAAGAACCAAATTGATTGGGACGTGCATCTGCCATATGCAGTTTTTTCCACTAATATACACGACAATGAAACAACAGGGTTTAGTCCTTTTTTACTCATCTATGGAAGGACCCCAAAGCTTCCTATTGACGTAGTATTAAAATATAACCAGCCCACTTATCTGGTGGATCTCGAAACTTACGAGGAAGAAGTTAAGAACCACTTTTCGGAAGCGCTAACAAAAGTGCAAAAACAAATCGAAATATCACAACAAAAATATAGAGAAGCTCGAAATATAAAAGCGAGAGACACAGAATGTAGAATAGGTGACCTAATTTTATTAGAAAACGAAGCTATAAAACGTGGTGTACCTAAAAACTGCAACACAGGACCATATCGTATAATTAGTGTAGATTACCCCAATATAAGAATTTACATCGGAGGAGATCGATATCAAACAGTTCATGTAAATCGCATAAAGAAATATCGAGCACAACTAGAAACTCTGCCGGAAAAGGACGACATTGAGACGGGAGAAATTTTGGAAGACACTCGACATAACAGAAAGAAATTGATTATGGACGCCGAAAAACTGGAAGACAGTGTAAACGTTGAAGACACAAAGCCTGACATTGGGCATCGTTACTACGTATCTTCGAAGTCGACGATCGCCATCAGCCGAGGACGGCTGACCTTCATTAGAAGGGGCGTGTCAAGCAACAAACGAAATTGTACATTTTTGTAAACCGCTGTCACTTAAATAAGATGTTTAAACGATACATTATACTAAGTAGATGCGTAAAATTGTAACTCTGTAAGTTTTAATACTAAAACTAAATATCGCGTTGCAAAGAATTACTATAAACAGAGATTGTGTGTGTTTTTCTTATATTGTGTATGAAATCAGAGTATGCATGGCGACTGTGGTTTAAGATAGGCTAGACTCGTCTGGAAAAACCCATAAAAACAGCAATTAAGAAAAACGATTAAAAAGATCGTTAAGCTAACGGGTTTGATTAATGGCAAAAAGAAGCAATTTAACGCGATCAGTTCGAGGTGATAAAAAACAGTAAAAATGATTGAAATGTTCTGCAAAGCTAGCGTAAAAGCGGTACTATTTAGAACATTCAAATTTACTATTCAGCTAATTAATTGATAGAGTATTCATTTATTCAATATTTTTCCTTGAATTCACATGAATTAGCTTAATTATTTTTACATTTTATGACTTTAGATTCCACGTGTTTATCACTTTTTGATTATACAGGGTGGCCGAATGAAAAAGGGTACAATTATTCATAACATTCTCTCTGCTTGATTAAGATTATTGCCACGTTTTTTCAGCGTGGTTTTTAACATAATCAGAATTAGCGTAAAAAATCCGACTTTGAGACCAAGCTCATTAGGAAGAGCATGAAATTTTAAAAATCGCAAGAAGTATGAATGAAAACGCCTAAAATTACAATATTTGTTATCATATATGGCTCAAAAGTTAAAAAAAGCAAATTTTCACCTCAAGCAGTCATTCAATGGCGTTTTTTCGTGTAACGGTAAACGTTTTTTAATATAGCAGGCACAGATCACCTAAATGTGAAGTATTATCGAGTCTTCTTTGCTATAATTTTTTTGGCTTGCACTTTTTCAAAAACAACTTTTTTTGACAAGTTGCAACAGAATAGACGTGCTGACTAGTAGTGTTAATCAGTTTAAATGAAACGCCAAATTTAAATTATTCATTTCATTGCCTTAGAAGCGTATTTACCATATGTGTTTACTTAGGCAGGATCCGATTTCTGGAGGTCTAATGGGGCCAAATTGCAAAAACCAATAAAAATTAATTTGGGAGTGCAATCAGACATGCAAGTGGGGAGAGGAGGGGTTTGGGGTGTAGACCCACTCCAAAACGAAAAAATAGGAAATTTTCATGGAAAAATTGGGCAAAATGATGGACGGAAATGGATAAAAATTAAAAATGTTTTTAAAAGTGCCTTAGATTGACTAGAAACTGTGTTATAACGTAGTTTTGATGCTTTTTAAGCGCTTGTACCAGTTTTTGAGGTCATTTCGGCTCGAAAAATTGACCTCTTAGACCGATAACCCACCCATCCCCAGATTGGTCATGCTGTGCGTCTTTGGGTCCACCTTTATTTGCGAATTTTTTTTATTCTTGAAGTTCAACTCCCCTTAACGTCCACTGTGATTTTTTTCTGTAGCTTATTTATCTTGAATTCAGTGTTCTAATGTTTGTTTTGGGTCAGTTTTGTGAGTTTTTCATCATATTTCACTTGAATTGCTCTTTTATTCTAAGAAAAGGTTGGTGGGAGTGCAAAGATTTTTTGCATCAATGAGTTCTGACAATTCAAAAGCACAAATTACGGATCTAGCAGCGAAATGCTATTTTCTATCGAATGAATCGCGTTACTTTCAGTAAAACGACAACAACAAAAGGCGAAGCTCTTGTACTTCTTTCCTGGGCTCCTATGTACCTGTGTTACATTAAGGTTTAACATTTGATATGGAATCTTTAATATATTCATTTTAAATCGTTATTTTTGTATTGTGTATCTTTTTATTCTTTAAAAGGTTCTGTCGTGTGACCATTTAAAAAAATCGTTGATTCGCTTGTGTCTCTATTTGCTCTCTTTCTAGGGATTATTTGTCATAGATATAAACCTCGTTTTGCAGAAATAAGCTTTTGAAAACAACTTTTAACACATCCTACGAAGAATTGAGTCAGCTATTTATATAAGCTGCAATTTAATAAATTAGCAGATTTTTTCTTAAATTTTATTGATTCGTTTAGCATACGGCCACTTCACATTGCTCGAAAAGGACTCCTACGTCTGACGAGCCTAAGCGACCATCTAAATCGATAAGCCAGGCAAATAAGGTGACAGTGCGAACAGTGAAATCGTTTATTCAGATTTTTGTTCATTAAGACTTTAGATTTCTTAGAATCAGCATGCATTAATAATTTTTAAGTCTCATTTTTTTCATTTTGTAAAAATAATTTTCATTTGTTTTTCATTAATTAATTATTTCATCAGTGATACTTCTTTTAGAAAACGCTCGTAGGACATTGCGCTGATCCGAAGCTTTCCAAGATCAGTGGAAAGACCAAAAACTCACAGCCTGATAATTTAGGTATGAGCTATTGGCTTTCAAATGTTTAGTTACCTATTTTTGCTTTTAGATTCAGATTTTTTGGCCTTTTTCTTAATTTCTTTTCCAATTGTTTTTGCGTATAATTAAGAATTTGGATTTTTCGCCATGTATTTTACAGCATTAGGATTCCTGGAGAGTCAGCTATTTTCGGGCTTAGTAACGATTGGTGCTTGTCAAAAAACACTTTTCAATATGTTCTGACGATGATAATGTGTTCTAAATGACTATAAAATATCCACCGGATGTAAATAAATTGAACAACGACTCAAAAGTGGCTGTGTGGTATCATTTCAGCTCATCTCCACCTCCGGAAAAACGAATCCTCAAACAACGTTTTTTTGCAAAAGACATCGATTATAGTCATATTGATACGCTGATGGCGAATATGATAGTTTTTTGACAGCAAAAACGCATATATTTAATTATACATGCAAATTAATGAACATTGATCTACTGCTGACACATTCATCTGAATTGCTGGCACGCGCATTCCAAACTGCTGACCTATGGGTTCTAAACCGCAGACTCAATTGGTTTTTTGCTAGTAATCCCTTCATGATCTCTGTTTGGGTCTTCAGATTGGTGACATAGGTTTAGCCGAAGGCATAAATAGGTAAATTGCTGCACACTTGCTCCGCAATGGTTGCCCATTTACCGGCTTAGCCCATGCGCTGGCATTAATGTGAAGACACATAACTGAGGCTAAGCCTAATCGAATGGTAACGACAGTCCTTGATTGTTCTTGACCCTTTTCTAGGCTTCGGCTTAGTCATGTAAATCCACATTGATGCCACCGCATGGGCTAAGCTTATATAAATGAGCAGAAATTGCGGAGCGAGTGAAGCGAGTGGAGCAATAGCAGCCAGAATTTAAAGAGAAAAAAAATTCAAAATAATACCTAGCTTTCTATTAAAAATGTTTATTACATTTGTAATCAGATAATAAAAGCAGGCCACAACCGGTCATGCACAATTTCATGTTGAATAACAGTTGCATAATTTGCATTTATAATTGGATAAACGCGTTTTCGTTAAAAATGACTATCATCAGAGTAGTATACCCCATGCGCTCCTAGATCCCTATCTTATAGCGTTGTAGTGTTATAAGATAGGCAAATCTGCGCCCCGGCCCAAAATCGAGGTCGCGCCAGGGCGCAAAAGGGTGGGGTCCTGCCCGAAACCTGCCCAAGGAGAGGGCGTGCGCCAGCTTAGGGCCCAGGGCCAGGGGGAGGGGGTGCAACAATCCAGGGGGGTTATTACCCAGACGTTATTATCCAGGGGGTTATTTCTGAAAAGGAGTAAGTCAAGAACCAGTGGTCGGATCGGGCTAAAATTTTCAGAGTATGATGTATATGAGGCGAGGCATGCTACGCATAGAATTTCAGCGCGCAGCCTACAGTATACCAATTTCCTTTACACTTTCTCGTATAGCACTATATTTCAAGAACTAAAGGGCGGATTTTAGCTCAAATTTTCAGAGTAGGGTGAATAACCCTATTTGCAAATTATTACAAAAATTTGGAGTAAGCACTCTACAGTATATCAATTTACTTTACACTTTCTCATATAGTACTATATTTCGAGAACTATAGGGCATATTTAGCTCAAACTTTCAGGGTAAGATATATAAGGTGTGCTATGTACAAAATTTTAGCGCGTAACCTAGAGTATGCCGATTACACTGCCTGATAGCGTCAAACGGATGGATGTAAAGTTCTCTATGGAGATCTATTGTTTATAACTAGTAATCAATTATAATAAATACGCCCAAACCTGCCAGTAAGCCTAGGTGGGAAGGGGTATGACAGTATGTGTGTGTGTGTGTGTGTGTGTGTGTGTGTGTGTTGGGGGTAGCAGTCCCTGTGGGAGTCCACAAGCGCCACCTCCACAAGCGCTACTGCCTTCACTATAGCCGTTATAGTTAGTTTACGAAAGTAGTCAGCTATTTTTGTCATCAGCTCGTAGCGATTATTATGTACGCGCAAATTAATTATTTTGATGGCCTTTGGCCCTTCATAAAACAAAATATTGTCCGAGTATACTTTAGGCGTCTTGTATTAATTCATGGTTCAGTAAAGAACTTAAAAGAAGTTCTATAGAAGTTCTATAGAAGTTCGATAAAGAACTTCGAAGAAGTTCTGTAGAAGTTCGATAAAGAACTTCAAAGAAGTTCTATAGAAGTTCGATAAAGAACTTCGAAGAAGTTCTATAGAAGTTCTATGGAAGACTGTCGAACTTCGAAGAAGTTCTATAGACGCTCGATAAAGAACTTCAAATAAGTTCTATAGAAGCTCGACAAAGAACTTCAAAGAAGTTATATAGAAGTTCGATAAATAATTTGATCGAAGTTCTATAGAAGACTGTCGAACATCGATAAGACGCTAATCGAAGTTCGATAAATTTTTAATAGAACTTCGATAGAACGCACATCAAATTTCGTCTAACTTCGGAGATCGAAGTGCTGCAAGTCTTCAATAGAACTTCGATGTTGTGCAAACCGAAGTTCGGCCTAAGTTCGACAAACCTTTTATAGAATTTCGATAGTGAGGAAATCGAAGTTCGACAGATCTTTTATAGAACTTTAAGTCGAAGTTCAAAGAGAGCAAAAAATGAGGTCATAGAAACTTCGAGTGAGCAAATAGCAAGGGTCATTTAAATTTTAATAGGTACCTAAGTACCTATACATAGCTTCTAATACATGCTTCCTTGTTGAATAATAACCTTGAATTGCATTGATTTTCGGTATCCCATTTCCGAGTCAAGTGAAACAGACTATAATTAATGCATGCGCCTACATAATTTATGCTCATCTTTATTGGCGATAGCATGACCTTGCACTCATCTGTTTAGCGACCCAAAGACGTTTTTCTATACGCACCTTCAAAACGCGCTCGCTAGAAAAAGATCTACGACTTGACTTGATTGACATTTGGAAATCCAGAAAGATGTTTAATTGCAAGAAATGGAATAAGGCAAAGCTTTTTGCAAGCATAAATCGATAAAATCAAAGCTCACGCTTATGTTTAATCGAGGATTTTTAATCTGAAATTTAATTTTTGTCATTTTCAAACCAAACTTTACAGCTATAAACAAAGCAGCACAATTGCGATTTAAATTCTAAAATTAGATGAGCGATATTTTTCCAATTTATAACGCTGGTTCGAAAGAAGGAGCTCTTTTCTAATATTTAGTTCTAGCTTAATTTTAGTGATCCCTCAAAAGATGTTTTAAGTTCGAAAAACTTCAATTTTAAAGTTTTACGGCAATTTTAATTTTAAAAATTGTTTCTGCACGGCATATTATATTAAAAAAATGTAATAACTTTGAAATTAGTATTGAAATTTTAATTTTAAATGCGTTTTAAAATATTAACAATTTTTTGAATGAAGATGAAAAACAACAGTGGTAGGTATAGTCGGTTTGATGCAAGTTCGGTCGTTTTAAAACTATTTCTGGCACTGGCAGATTGCGATTATAGCATTTATCTGATTCGATGTATAATTATCGTGAACCCTCGGCTTAGTGTCGATTAAAATTCTTAGAGTTTATGCACGAAGTTATTAGTGAAGCAGATTAGGTACCTACATAGTTTACGAAGCTGACATGCGCTATGCAGTAAGAAATATGCATAGGTATAGATAATTAATGAGCACAGCTTTTTTTGCACATTAAGTAATATGTAATTCGGCTCTTTACTGTGTGTATGCGACGCTAAAAGCAGCGTGTAGGGAGCGCACATTATGCTATATATCATTCCCGGTGCTTAAAGTCGTTCGTGCCTAATAATGGGGTTGAGGTTTGACAGAAATCTATCCTACTGTAGTTCCATCGTATTTGAGGACGAGGTCAGCATCACAAACCTACATACATGTACGAGTATATGTACTGCACTCCATGCAGGAGTGCGTATGTACGCACTCCGTGCAGGCAGGCCGCTAATAAGGCAAGAATTGTTTCATCCTGGGAGAAAAAATCTGTTTTTCTTCCTCATAACGTAGTATGGTGGCAGGGCCTAAAGGTAAAGTCTACAGAAACGGAGTTCCGGAATGAAATTGGGAAACTTTATTCAGGTAGCCAATTTTAATTAATTGACTGAATTAGAAAAAAAGGATGGGTATACAATATGCGAGAGAATCAAAACAAGATGGAAAAATCAAATTTTATTTCATTGTTCCGTGAACTAGGCGAAATTATATTGAAATAAAAGAAAGTCAGCACTCAAGAAAGTGTAGGCTGAAAATTTTTCGATATACGTAGGTGCTCTGATTTTCGGTTTTTTGACAAATGTCCTCAATTTAAAAACAACTTTAGAATATATATGTTTTTACAGAATAATTATGTTGAGTTTTTTACAATCAAATTCAATTAACAAACCATTTTCACTGTTTTAACATGTGTTTTGAACCTTTAATGGTTTGCTTTATGATTTTCGGAGTCTTATCAATTAGTAAAAATGGTTCAATTAAACACATTACGTCGACATACATAGATGCATTAAATGAATGAGGACATCGGCTAATTGGCCTGACTATGAATACAAATGCCCGCTCGTTAGATTGGGTTCCTAGAAAATATCGATTCTTGCCTTTTTCATATGAAAATTTTTACTTGCGCGTAAGTCGGACGGACTGTGTGTTCTGTCCGTTTGACCATCAGTATAACATCTTGCCTTAAATAAGCATTGCCTACACATGCCACGATGACATGTCCAATGACCCCTGCCCTATCGCGGATGTGTCCTTTTCTACTCGCAATTGTTCGAGTCAACTCATTAATCAACTCAAGCGCACATTCATGATTTGCTATACAGTGTAATACTAGCGAACGAGATGCTGCCATACCTGGGCATGGCGGGTTTCAGGGTATGCGTATGCACCCTCAGGAGGTATGCGCATGAACTCCCAGAAACCAAATCTGGGGTGAACAGTATGTGGCCACCTCCAGAATTCAATTTTTGAAAATTTTTTTTCGTTTTTTTCCCGCAATTTTTTTGTGGCAAATGGATAGTACTCGATGAGAAACGTGTTTTTTCGTCATAACACCATACCTGGGCGTGGGGCGGTGGGTAGGGAAGGGTGGTATGCACTCCCCCAGAAACCAAAGCACCCCCAGAATTCATTTTTGATTTTTTTGTTTTTTTCGATATTTTGTGATGCCAATCGATAGTACTCTCGATGAGATACGCTGAAAAATGGTGTTTTTTCGCAATACCATGCACCCCCCCCAGATTTTTTGACCTTTGAAAAATCTTGCATCCCCCACCAGAACTTTGGTGCCGCCCATACCTGGGAGTGGAGGGGGATTTGGGAGGTATGCACCCCCGAGAAACCAAAACACCTCTCCCGAATTCGATTTTTGAAATTTTTTTTGTCTTTTTCACAAGTTTTTGATGTTAATGGATAGTTCTAATAAAATTGTTTTTTCCGCCATATCACTATTTTCAAGGCCATTTTTTGACCTTGAAAAATCTTGCACCCCACCCCCACCCAGAACTTTGGTGGCGCCCACGTATGGTGGTCACCACACATAACGAAAAATAAAATTAATATGGACATTCAAGTCTAAACATTTTCAATCAGATGCAAGAGCTTCAAAACGCGATTATTATCTAGAATTTATAATTCCAACCACACGTGCAGAAATTGATTTTAATTTGATATCAGAAGTCCAGACTTAACACTAATGAACTAAATACTTAAGTTGGCTTTTAAAAACAATATTTTTTCAAATTTTACGCGTCTAAAATTAAAATTTCACTATGAAGTTTAGAGTTATTACATTTTTTGATAATATAATATACGCACAAAAACAATTTTTTTATATAAAAATTTTGTAAAATTTCAAAGTTTTTTTAACTTAAAACATTTTTTGAGGGATCATAAAATTAAGCTAAGACTAAATATTAGAAAATAGCTCCTTCATTCGAACCAGCGTTATAAATTGGAAAAATATTGCTCATCTAATTTTAGAATTTAAATCGCAATTGTGCTGCTTTCGTTTATACCTGCAAAGTTTGGCTGAAAATGACAAAATTAAATTTCACATTAAAAATCCTCGATTAAACATAAGCGTGAGCTTTGATTTTATCGATTTATGCTTGCAAAAAAAGCTTTGCCTTATTCCATTTCTTGCAATTAAACATCTTTCTGATTTCCAAATGTCAATCAAGTCAAGTCGTAGATATTTTTCTAACGAGAACGTTTTGAAGGTGCCTATAGAAAAACGTCTTTGGGTCAGCTGAAGCAGATGAGTGCAAAGGTCATGCTATCGCCAAAAGATGAGCATAAATTATGTAGGCGCATGCATTAATTATAGTCTGTTTCCTATGACTCGGAAATGGGATACCTAAAATCAATACAACTCAAGGTTATTATCAAACAAGGAAGCATGTATTAGGCGGTCTAGGACGTTTTGGCGACGCCGCTTATGGACGCCGCTTTGGCGACGCCGCTTTGGCGACGACCGCTTTGGCGACGGCCGCTTTGCGCTCTTAGCCGTTTTGGCGCCGGCCGCTTTGGCGATGGCCGCTTTGGCGCCGGATCTGAAAGTTTTCCTCAAAAATTGCTGGAAATTATTGAGAAACTGTACAATAACTTATTTTTAATGCTCAAAGAACTAATGTCATCATTTTAATCAGATGTTGAATCGGTTTTATAGAATCAGAGCAGAAATTTTTTGCAGACCAATGTAATTACTTTGTACATATGTAGAATTTATTCATATGCATTATTCCAGCAGTAGGCCGGTCAAAATTGAGTCAACGTACATAAAGCTGAGGCAAAATTAACACTAATTCTTGACGCTTAATATCATCAATCAAACAATATCCATTGGCTTATACCCCCAAACCCCCCAAACCCATCTTGCATGTAGTTGTTGTAAACCAGAATTTCATGCACCAAGTTATGTGAAACAGACTATAGATATGCATGTGTATGTTAGGCTTCAAACAATTTCAATAGCAGAAACAGCTATGTATTTCAGCATATGTAGAATGCTAAAACAGTCTCTTTGAAGAAATTTCGAAGAAAATTTCAATTCGCGCCAAAACGGCCGCCAAAACGGCCGGCGCCCCAACGGCCGCGCTTGCCAAAATGGCGTCGCCAAAACGTCCCATTTCGTGTATTAGGAGCTATATTAAAATTTAAATGACCCTTGCTATTTGCAAACTCAAAGTTCTATGACCCCATTTTTTGGTCTCTTTGAACTTCGACTTGAAGTTCTATAAAAGATCTGTCGAACTTCGACTTGCTCACTATCAAAGTTCTATAAAAGGCTTGTCGATTGACTTAGGCCGAACTTCGATTTGGCACAACATCGAAGTTCTATTGAAGATTTTTGCAGGCACTTCGCCTCGAACTTAGACGGAACTTTGATGTGCATTCTATCGAAGGTTCTTATTAAAAATTTATCGAACTTCGATTAGCGTCTTATCAATGTCTTCGACAGTTTTCTATAGAACTTCGATCAAATTATTTATCGAACTTTCTATATAACTTCTTTGAAGTTCTTTGTCGAAGCTTCTATAGAACTTATTTTGAAGTTCTTTATCGAACGCCCATAGAACTTCTTCGAAGTTCGACAGTCTTCCATAGAACTTCTATAGAACTTCTTCAAAGTTCTTTATCGAACTTCTGTAGAACTTCTTCGAAGTTCTTTATCGAACTTCTATAGAACTTCTTCGAAGTTCTTTACCGAACTTCTATAGAACTTCTGCGAAGTTCTTTACTGAACCATGAACTAATACAAGACGCCT
>JAVLUZ010000055.1:0-44328 GCA_036768485.1 Mermis nigrescens
ACTTTTGTGCGTAAAATAAGGCAAAATGAAGACTTATTTAATGAACGATGATTGGGCTCGGTTTGAATTTCCATGCTGTTGAATTCTGTCCTTGTGCTACACTATACTTAGGAACCTTCAATATTTTTCAAGCACCGAATTTGGTCCCAAAACAAGTTAAATAATAATCTTTTTGAGCCCTCAATTAGGTTTCTGGGGAACTTACATTATTTAGGTGCTTAATCTCGAAAGGGGTTAAGTAAGTAAGTTTCACTAGGTGCGTGCAGTAGAGGGCCGGGCTATCTTGACAGGCCGGGCCTTACCCCGAGTCGCCTTATGTGCGAGCGCGTGAGCTTGAGTTTCGGGCATAAGTAAGCAAGTGAACGTAGGTTCGCCCTACGTTTACACAAGATTGGTGGGCTTCTACTTTTTAATCAGCTACTACAGTCCTAAAATGATATTTTAGTCATCTAAGATATACTATTTGTATTTGTTTTATCCATGTCCACCTCATGCCTATGCAGTAGCAGTTTCTCAGTCATAACTTCTTACAAAGTTACCTTAGCGAAAAATGACAAACATATTCGGAGAGAGCTTAAAAAAATCGCACAAAATGATACTTACATTTTAACCTGACTAGGACGGCATCCTAGCACGAGAACCTTTGAGTTCAAAAAACACACGTACTTTACTTTCATTGATATTTTTTAAGCTTTTTTCTCATTTATTTCATTGGTTCTATTCAATTTAATTTTTTTAAATAATTTTTGATTTTAACATTGCCATTTACAATAATAATTTAAACGTGCCACATGTATGCAGTACATGCGTACATTGCATATACGAGTATACAAAACACTATGACTTCTCAGGCGGTTGTCATGGGCGATATTGCAAATTTCTGTCTGCAATATTGCCCGCAAAAATCAGCGATATCTCCATTACTTCTGAAGTGGGCTTTACGCTACAAGTTACGTGAAGCACAACATAGGTACGTACGAATTTGCTTCGTCGGTAAGATGGCACGCATACCTGGGCATGGAAGGGGGGTGGGAGGTAATGTAATTGAGAAGCCTAAAAACTGGGCAGATCCGAAGATCCGCCACTGCACAGTGTTCAGTGGCTTCCGCGAGCCGAACCAGTGCACAATTACCTAAAAATTTGCGCTATTTAATTTGGAGATAAAACGTCATCCCGACGGGTTAAAGCGCAAAAGCTATAAGTAGCATGTCCGAGCAGCAAAACAAGCTGAGAGGAAAGCACATCCATAACAGCAAAATGAGCTGCTGGGAAAGCACATCTGAACAGCGAAACAAGCTGACAGGAAAGCACATCCATAACAGCGAAACGAGCTGCTGGGAAAGCACATCCGAACGAGCTGACGGGAAAGCACATCCGGACAGCAAAACGAGCTGTCGGGAAATAGCGCATGAGTTCGATGAGTGTGTATGTGCACTGCGCTTACAGTATGTACCCACAGAAACCAAAATACCCCCCAGTGATCGGACCGAGGGTACTTTTTGGACCCTCGGCCTCGGCCGAGGCCAAGGCGACTTAAATCCTTGCCTCGGCCGAGGCCGAGGCCGATGCCGAGGGTCAAGCTTATATACCTATACCCATAAATAGTACTTTTAGAATATTTCGTATGTACATGAGCTGGAGAATAATCGTAATATTTAATGCTTTATCAAACTAAAACAAATGTTCATTGGTGTTGGCCAGAATTTTTATTTCAATTTGATGAAGCAGATAATTCATCATCGAAATCTAGATCATTTGAATCAAAGTTAGCCTCATCTATTTCGCCTTGTTGTGCTATCGCGTTATCGTCGTCGTCAGCCTTTATCAGATTCTTTTTAAAGTCACACAATTATAACCAACTGCTTTGAAATTGTGCTTTACAAAAAAAGAGTCTTTGAACGTTTTATGGTAGCAGACGAATGCGAGAATTACTGTACTTTCTGATCCATCCAGTAGCGGGAGGGGGCGGTATACAAACTTTTCCAAAAAAGTCAAAAACAGGTCCAAAATTTTGCCCTCAACGCGCGAAATAGCATTATTCGGTGTTTTACATTGTATACTTTTACATAAAATCACTTTTTAAGTCATATTTTTCTAAAAATTTTAGAATTTTCGACAATTTTGTGCAAAAAAAATCATTAAATTTCTAAGACTTTAACAAAAATCTGGCGCGAAGCGCCGAGAAATTTGCAAAATTAAGGCGGATAGACGTCTAGAAGCATGATTTACTGCTTGATTTCCTGTATTTATAGCATTTGATGCAAAACATTGAAATTTTTTTATTGAAAATAGAAGAAAACTATGCAAAAATAGCTGTTTCTGCTGTTAAAATTGTTTTGAAACCTTACATGAACAGAAAAGGGCTTCCAGGGCCTGGTTTCACCACAAAGCTACGAGTCAGAAGTTATGGGTGACGGTTTCATGAGTACGGGCTACGAGTGCTACAAGTTTCCGTTTCACCAAAAACTGAGATTTACGAGCCACGGGCTACGAGTTACGAGTTCTACGAGTACTTTTTACAGTGTTTTTTCACGAATAACGGTTGGGCGGTTTCACCAGATATTACGATCGAATGTTACGAGTGAAAAGATTCGTAAATTTTGTAATATTATCACGGATCAAAAAGTGGTCCGTAGGACTCGTAAAGAAGTGGCAGACTAGTGCGTTTAATAGTTTTCAGGTTTTTTTATCAATTTGTTTCACTTTCGTGAACACACCTTAATAATACATATACTGGCAGCACATGTAAAGGATAAAAAGATTAGCATCAAAAGAATAATATATTTTTCAAAAAATGTTTTAGAGAAATCCCATAAAATTCGATTCTTAAGCTGCATTCTTGAGTAGTAATTCGAAATTTTATTTCTTTAGCCCTTGTTAGTAATGTTCGCAGCTTTTTTATGAAAAATATTACAATCACTTAGACATTTTGCATGAATTGCGGAAATCAGACATTTTTGATTGGATTTCTGAAAATTAGAATTTCATCGCACTTCCTTCGGAAAAGAGCCGACTGCATATTTTATATACGTATTAATGACAACTGAGAATGATTTGTTAAATTTGAAAATTGAAATAATACGCTGTGATATACTTTTAGCTTCGTAACGTCTCTGAATCTGATTTAATTGATTTCGTTTGTAAATTATACTAGTAATAATAATAATAATTATTATTATTATTATTATGATTATTATTAGTATTAGTATTATAATAATAATAATAATAATAATTATTATTATTATTAGTATTAGTAATATTCTTATTCTTATTCTTATTATTATTATATATTATTATTATTATTATTATTATTGTTATTATCGTCATTATTATTATTATTACTAATATTATTACTAATATTATTTTTCGTTTTTATTTAAAGTTATAAATTTTCTGAGAAGCTTATTAATTCTTGTTGACTAAATCCCAAACATTTCTTAACACGTTCTATGTTTTTCTATCGAGCGGCATAAAATCTGCAATTAATTACATAATTATGCTGTTTAAAACAGAGAAAATGACTAACGAAGAAAATGTCATACGCAACAGAAAAGATATACATTTTATTACGAGTGCTCGTAAAGAAGGTCGAAAAAGTACTCCGTAAAAAATGAGTTTTTATGAGTCCTACGGAAATCCTGGTGAAACCCTCGTGATATGAACTCTTAACCCGTTGCTCGTTACTCATAACCATACGTGGGCAGCAAGAAAATTCTGGGGGGTCCAAGATTTTTTGAAGGTCAAAAAATGGCCTTAAAAATGGTGATATGGCAATAAAAACACCATTTTTCGACGTTTCTCATCAAGCACTATCCATTGGCATCAAAAAATTGCAGAAAAAACGAAAAAATTTTCAAAAATTGATTTCTGGGGGGTGGGTCTTTTGATTTAAGGGGGGGTCTTTTGGTTTCTGAGAGGGGGGGTCCAGAGCCCCCCCAGATCCCCCTCGCCCATGTGTGCTCATAACTCGTAGTCGTAATTCATAACTCGTGAAAAGATGGTGAAACCCGATTTTCCCGAAAACGGAAGTCAGTATGGACTCTTAGGAGTCGTAAACTTATGGTGAAACCGGGCCCTGTCGCCAAGAAAGTAAATAAATGTCATTAATAGTACATTCCGGCGCGCAGCGCCGGAAAAATTTGAGAAATTATGGTCACTGACGACCAAAAATCATTGCAAATTGCATATCCATTCTTTATCTCGCCAAATATTTTGGCCAATGGGAGCGGCTGCCCCCTTAAATCCGCCTCTGCATTTAGCGACTGTACTTTTCGATCCATGTAGCTAAAAGACGCTTTTGGTTGTACAAATTATCATTGTGAAATTAACGCGAAGCGCGAAAAGTCTTTCGCGATTATTCTCACATTTTATTTCGAAAGGGGCACTTTCCCCCAATCCTCCTGTATACGAGCCTGAGCTCTACGTTAGGGTTAAAATAGGAACTATATGCTATGCAGGAAGGTCGGTAGGATACTTAATCAGTGATTCTGATACACAAAACCTCTAAAATAAAAAATAATTCATGACAATGCGGTGGAAGAATAGAATAGCTGTGGTGAATGAATGACAGGCAAATGTTCAAAAACTCCCTTTTTGTAAAGCATAATCTCAAAGCAGTTGGTTATAATAGGTGTGACTTTAAAGAATCTGATAAACGATGACGACAATGCGATAGCACAACAAGGCGAAATGGATGAGGCTAACTCTGATTCAGATGATCTGGATTTTGATGATGAATTATCTGCTTCATCAGATTAAAATCAGAATTCTGGCTAACAACAATAAACATATAAACATTTATTTTAGTAAGATAAAGTGTTTAATATTACGATTATTTTCTCTGCACTTTACTTTCCGATCCATGTAGCGAGCATGAGAAATAAAAGTTAGTCATCATATGAATATCAATTGGCACTTTGCTGTATGCAACTTGGTGTAACGGGGTGCACGCCTAAAACCATAAGAAAAGCCAATAGGTAAGAAACAGCCTGTGTACTGCAGATGCATTCTAAATAGTTAATATTTAACGGATATATTAAACTTATTCAAATTTGATTTTAACCTCGGCGCCTCGGCACTTTTCAGCTTCGCCCTCGGCGCCGAGGCCGAGGCTCCAAAAAGCGCCGAGGCTTCGGCCTCGGTCTGATCACTGATACCCCCTAAATTCAATTTTTGAATTTTTTTCCGCAACTTTTTGACGCCAAAGGATAGTGCTCGATGAGAAACGTTGGAAAATGGTGTTTTTTAGCCATAACACCATTTTTTAAGGCCATTTTTTATCTTTAAAAAATATTGCATTCCCCCAGAACTTTGGTGTCGTGCCGCCCATCTATGATGGCATGGCGCTAAGACGCTATTCTAGCTATCCTCTTAATTTTTATCATATGCACCCATATGTGTGCATGTAGTTTACACCTAGTCCGCTTTCCAACTTTACATAACTTTCCTTTTACTACTAAATGCGTAAGGTGCTCATATATCAGATGCAATTCAGGCAGACCAAAACCGGCGGCAACACTGACAACAATATATATGACAATCATTTTAGGGACATTAACATTTTTCGAAATTTCGATCCAGCGTAGGATATTGATTTGATTAGTCCGGCCGTAAAGAACGACTTTACAGTCTGTCTTAAACTGGATTGAAAAACGATGCTTTTCAAAGCTTTGCGAACTTGAGTCGGATATTCAAATTCCCTAGCAATGGCTACCATAGCGTCCTGAAAAATTAGCCCAGTTCTTACTGCAAACACGTCGTATTATTATCAATGTGTTCGTTACATTAGATAGTACTATAGCTACAGTACGATAAGCAAGTGGATGCAAGAAGCACGGATGTTTGGTAAAGTACATGCTATCATTGAGAGTGTAAAGGAAAGATCAAAGGAAAACATTATATGTACGTTCGAGCCAGAATTAGGAAAGTCCGGAAATTGCAAAGTCGAAGAATTTTCAAAAAATAAGTGGTGATCAGTGGCGGGTCTAGGATTTCACCTAAGGGGGGGGCGGTACCCCTGGGGGGGAGGCGGAAGCCTGACTTGAGCGGAAAAATTCGCCGTTTTAACCCAGAAATCGCTCATTAAAATTGCTTCGATTTTGGCGCACTATTTTGATGCCAATGGGTGGTGGCGGAACCCTGACTTGAGACGTCGAAAAATGCGCTGTTTAATTCAAAAATCGCCATACAATGCTCATTTTTAAGGCACTATTTTAGACCAATGGGGCGGGAAGTCTTGCACCCCCCCCCCCCCCCTAATATCCGCCCACTGGTGGTGAGAGTCTGTTTCATTTATTCGAGAGCTTTTTCAGTAAATTTTTCAATTTGAAGGCTACAATGCCTAATTAGGTGATTTACTGTCACTCGACAGAAAAGTTGAGTGGGGGCGAGCGGCCGCCATGCTTTCATTTTTAATGCACTAAACCGTCCATATAGACTTAATTCAAGCATCTAAACAGTGCGATCACATAATGCAGGAAGTGCGCTATATAAAAATCCTGCAGCAGGAATCGAACCCGTGTTGCATCGACGACAATCAGACGTTCTACCACTACGCTAAGCGGAACTTTTCTGCGATGCTTAAAATGCTATAGTCTGTTCCATTCCAAACGGCCCATTTTTGCCTAAAGTCTTATTACTGTAATACATTATCACTGCACAAATGGCTTGGTCAATTATGCTTCCGTAACTAGCTGGTTGCTTTAAACTCTTCTTATCGATGTTCAATGTGCTTAGTTTAATATGTGGCGCGTCTGACAGACGGTCGCACCAACCTAACCAGTGAAACGCCCGGCTACAGTAATAAGCATACGTGGGCAGCAAGAAAATTCTGGGGTGCGAGATTTTTTAAAGGTCAAAAAATGGCCTTAAAAATGGTGGTATGGCGTAAAAACACCATTTGTCGACGTTTCTCATCAAGCACTATCCACTGGCATCAAAAAATTGCGAAAAACGAACAAAATTTTCAAAAATTGAATTCTGGCGAGTATTTTGATCTCTAGGGGGTATTTTGGTTTCTCGGGGGTGGAGGGTACATACCCACTCGAACCCCCACGCCTAAGTGTGGTAATAAGCCGTAAAGCGATAATGGGCCGCTTGGCCATGGGACAGACTACTAGCATATTGCGTTCAGCGGTCGATTTACGACAAGCTGAATGCGCGAATTCCAACCACACCTGGGCGTGAGGAAGGGGGTTTGGGGGATTTTGAAAAATTTGAAAAATTCCAACCACACTTTGATGCCAATGGATAGTGCTCGATGAGAAATGTTGAAAAGTGGTGTTTTTCGCCATGTCCAGCATTTTTAAGGCCATTTTTTGCACCTTTGAAAAATTTTGCCCCCCCCAGAATTTTGGTACTGCCCACGTATCACACCTGGGCGTGGGGGTGGTCCCCCCAGAATTCAACTTTTGAAAATTATTTTTCGTCTATTTTCGCAATTTTCTGATGCCAATGGATAGTGGTCGATGAGAAATGTTGAAAAATGGCGTTTTATCGCCATACCAGCATTTTTAAGGCTATTTTTGACCTTCGAAAAATCTTGCCCCCCCCAGAATTTTCTTGTTGTCCACGTGCCCACGTATGATTCCAACCCAAGTTGCATGATCTGCTGGAAGACGAGAATAAATTATGCCGTGAGAAATTTTATTGAAAAACCCCTACTCCCTATGTAGCTAAAGTGATCTCTAAATTACCTACAGTAAGTAGGGAAGATAGAGTTACAGTAGTCTTGGAAAAGATTTGCTGAAAAAGCTCTCGGAGATAAATACAAGTGAGTAAGTAAGTTTTATTTGTCACATAAAACGAAAGCAGCTAAAACAAGTAAATATATTTGTTGAAATGGCGAACGCAAATGAAATGGAGCAGAAATACAAGCACCATCCGTGAAGAGTTCAAAAAAGTACTGCTGATCGCAAAATGTAACAGGGGGAGAAGGGCATTATTTATGCCGTGTGAATCAGCCCCCGACAGTGAGACTTAAAGTTAAAGTTTTCTGCAAGTAGTTTCTCAAATTGAGTTAGGTTCTTTGCTAGTTTGACAATGGGTGGTAACTTGTTCCACAAAAATGAATGAAGCAGACTATAGGTGTAAGGACGAAAGAACAATTTTTTTAAAGTTTATTATCGTCATATCCATTGGCATCTAGAACTTGCGAATCAGTTTTAAGAATGGAATCACAGCAGGTATATACTATATACCAGACGCGGATTTAAGGGGAAGGCGGGGGGGAGCGGCCGCCCTACCCATTGGCCAAAAATATTTGCCGAGATAAAGAATGGATATGCAATTCGCAATGATTTTTATCCTTCAGTGACCATAATTTGTCGTCAAATTTTTCCGGCGCTACGCGCCGGATGATACATACATATGTATTAATGACATTCATTAACTTTCTTGGCGACCTGGAAGCCATTTTCTGTTCTATTTTTGTATAGTTTTCTTCTATTTTCAATTGAAAATTTCAATGTTTCGCATCAAAATGCTATAAAAACAGGAAATCAAGCAGTAAATGATGCTTCTAGACATCTATCCGCCTTAATTTCACAAATTTTCCGGCGCTAAGCGCCAGATTTTCTGTAAAAGTCAAAGAAATTTAATGATTTTTTTTCGCACAAAATTGTCGAAAATTTTAAAATTTTCGGAAAAAATATTGCGTCAAAAGTGATTTTATGGTGAAAGTATACAATGTAAAACACCGAAAAAAGCTATTTCGCGCGTTAAGGGCAAATTTTCGGACCTATTTTTGACTGTTTTTGAAAAAGTTGGGATACCGCCCCCCCCCCCTTAGGAAAATCCTAGATCCGCCACTGCTATATACACAGACAGGATCTAAATTCTGGGAGGGGTTGTGGGGCCCAAAAAATATTCATACATCGGTGAGTGCTGAAAAATTGATCATAGGGGTAAACGAACGCTATATTTCGGCGGCTTTCATCAACTTTTATCCATAAAAATCAAGCAATATTGAAAAAGACAAATAAATTTAAAAATAAATTCAAGGGGTAATCAATCAGCATTTTAGGGGTCAAACAAGACCATAAATGCAAAGCGTGGTCAGTCTGGAGCGTCATCCGGGTTTTTGGAGCCAAAATTGCCTCAAAAAGGGGTACAGATACTAAAATAGCAAAAAGCTATGTTAATCCACGATTTCTGGTCAATTTCATGAACTTTCGCACGAAATCTTTGTTTTTTATTCATTTTTGGCCTTCATTTCTTCAAAATTTCCATTTTTTCATTCTATTAGTGCTAGGCTCAATTGACTAAGGCAGGGAACTAAGGCAGAAATGAAAAACTGGAAACTTAGTTAAATTTGTGTGTATTTTCCTACATTTAATCTCACTTCAATTATGTCGTATCGGAATAACTTCACTTTTTTCTATGCATATGTCGGCTTCAAATTTGCGCTAATTGACATCCCTTTTGCTTTCAATTTAAAACAGTTGATCAAATAAATAAAAAACCCTGCTTGTTGAATAATACAGCCCGAATTGATCAAATAAGTCGCAAATATTATAAGGCCCACCCGAAATTCCTCACAATCTTAACGAGGCCAGTATTAATTATTTGCCTAAAAAATTTCGGCACTTGTCGAATAGACTTATAATTTAGGGGAGATAGAAACTAAGATCAAAAATTTGAATTTAGTATAGATTCAGGCTTAACAGAATTTTATCCATTCTGGTTAAAGTTAAAAATTTCGGCACAAATCATCGAAAAATAGCGATGTACGTTAGCATACATGCACAGCATGAGAATTCTGGGGGGGGGTGACAACCTAAAGTGCCTTTTTTGGGCCCAAAAAATGGCCGTTATGCGTCAAAAACATCGTTTTTTGGCGTTTCTGACGATACTCTACCCGTCTAGAGCATGAAATCATGGAAAAATTTCAAAAAGTTGAATAAATTGACCAATATATCGCTTAAAACATGATATATGGCGCGAAGCGCCGAGAAATTTGCAAGGATTTGAGCTAATAGATAGCCGAAAACCCTTACAAAGACGCTTTTTCTACCAATTTTCAAGTAAGTTTAGGAAAATTTTGAAAATCGCCAATTCTAGGGGGTGAAAAATTTTTTGCGGGGGGGGGTGAAAAATGATTCTACGGGGGTGAAAACCCGCAACCCCCCCTCCCCAAGATCATGTATGTACGTTAGTAAACCAAAATTATCCTATAACCAATAAGCAGAAAAAAATCAATAATAAATGAAAAACCGATAATCAATAAAAAATTAATAAGCGATTAATCAATAATCACTAAAAATCGATAATCAATAGAAAAATCGATCATAAATAAAAATCAATAATTTATTACCTCCAAATCCTTAAGACGACCGTCCTTAGCGTTATGATTACGTTGCAGATTGAGTTGGACCGTTTTTGGCAACATTTCCAAATGATGCAAAATAGACGAGGCGCTCAGATCTTGTTCGACGGTTCGCGATTGGTCGAAAATTTGAACAGTTTTCGAAAAATAACTGCTCCTCAATACGGGATGATACATTACTATGAAACGGTCGAGGGCGGGTTGGACGATTTTGCTGACCTTTGACCTATCCTCGGCCAAATACCACCGAAAATCACCGTCGTACGATAGCGAAGCGATGGTGTTGAACAGCTGATCTGATTGCGCGAACAACGAACTTTACACCGAGTGCGCTGCTTTGCACGGAAGCAATAAAAAATTTGAAAAAATAAAAAATATAAAGAAAAATTAATAAAAAATGGAAAATAAATTTAGAAAAATGAAAAATAAATTAAAATAAAAAACAATAAAAATCACGTAAAAAGCGATAAATGTCCAAGGTAAAATGCTAAACCCAGAAATCGCATCTAACAGTAGTTCTAATCATAGGTGGAGCACCAAAATTCTGGGGTGGAAAAATTTTCAAAGGCCAAAAAATGGTCTAAAAGTGGTCGTATGGAGAAAAACACCATTTTTCGACGTTTCTCATCGAGCACTATCCAATGGCATCAAAAAATCGCTAGAAAAGCAAAAATTTTCAAAATTTGAATTCTGGGGGTATTTTTATTTCTGGGGGGGGGGGGTATTTAAACTTCTGAGTGGTGAATACCCCCAAACGCCCCACGCCCATGTGTGGTTCTAATCGGAAGCTAAATTGGCTGCAGTCAAAAAACAAAAAAATACGATGAAGCAATTTTTCCTTTGATCGTTGGTCAAAAATTGATAAAAACGCCAAAAATTCTCCTTAACACCCGAACTCTTCAGAGACAACTTTTATCAAGACAACTTTCATCTGAAGTCACATGTACGAGAGATTTGGATTTGGACATTTATCGGCTGAGAAGTCACATGTAAGTAGAGTCTAAATTATGGAATACAAAAAATTTTGACGGTCAAAAACCTTTTTCACTGAGCACTATACATTGGCATCGAAATATCCATAAGAAACGAGAAAATTTTAAAAACATAATTCTGGAGGGGGTGGATATTTTGAATTCCGGGATCCAAACCCCCAAACCCATATCTCCTCCCTTCCGCCATGTCAAAGACTATGGGAAATGCGAAGCTGTGCAAAATCGAACAATGAAAAAAATCGGACGATTAAAATTAGATGACAAATGAGTTGGAGGAAGACGATGATTAATTTTGTGTCATGTTTTGCTCTTTTTTTATATTTTACTTTTAGCAAATCTGGACAAGTTCTGAACTTTTGTGAGTCCAGGTGGCTCGTAGATGACACGAGGTCAGGTTGGTCAGGAAGGGCTGAAGTCAGAAAATTAGGCCTGGAAGGGGTAAAATCCGGATTTTACTAGGTACAGTAAATTGCGTTTTTAGAGATTATTATGCCGAAATTGTTTGAAACTACGCCATTGTGGATCTGAGCTGCTCGACGGTACTTAAGCATACACGGGCAGCACCGAAATTCTGGGGGAGTCAGGAGGGATCAAATCACAAAATATAATACTTGAAATAGAATTCTGGGGTCTACAAAAAATGCGGGGGTGTGGGGATGCGGTACATCTCCTACGCCCTACGTGTGTGTGTACCTAACTATTGGACCCTCGGGGGGAGCAGGGGAGCAGAAGCGATTCCAGGATTTTTGGACAAGGGACGGGCGGAACCGCCGTCATTTGACTAACAAAATCATTTGGGATCCGTAAAGCTTTGGAAACTTTTCTATGAAGAGCGCCCAAAATTGGTGCAAAATCGGTAAAAGCATCGAAAAATACTCGGGAAATCAGTGCGAGATCTGCAAAATTCTTGTTCTATACATAGATTACTCGTCTGACGTACTAAAAAGTCTCTTAGAGCACCAAGAAAGTCGTTAATTGGCATTAATAGGGTATTACCCGGCGCGAAGCGCGGAAAGAATTAGAAAAATCGTGGTAAAAAATGGCTAAAATCATTTTAAAAAACACATTCTCTGTTGCGTCCATACATGCACACGATCAAAAGTTCTGACAGTGGGTAAACCGGGTTTCCTTGTTGGAGGGGAGGGGGTAAATGAGCGAGTTTTTACTTTTTTTAATGCTCAAATTTTGACAAATTTTGATACTTAAATCACTGTAATTTTTATTCTTTATGGTTCTGGGAGTTCAGACAGGGCGTGGGTAGTCCGGGATTTGGCTGAGCTTCCAGAATACAAAAGACCCTAACCTAAATTCGAAAGGCCTCAGAACAGAATTTTTGGAAACCATTTTTCATTTTTTTCGCGATTTTTTGATGTCCATTTACAGTACTCAATGAAAAACTGAAAAAACGATGTTTTTCGCCCAATCACCAAATTTTCGACTCGAACCCGATTCCCAACAATATGGGTTCTGGTCATGCAAGGTCCAGACTCCCAGGAACCACATATGGTCTGCAATTATTTAGGGGGACATATTTCCGCTCAAAACTCCAAAAAACGCATTACACCCTTTCTCACCGTATGTAAATTGCTCGGGCAATAATAGCAAAGCCGCGTGGCAAGCGCTTCTCAAGTTCAAGCTCAAAGCTTGTTCTAATTCGTCGTTTACATTAACTTTATGCACGACTTTAGTCGGCTTATGAAGCCGACCAGCTACGTATAAATGTTGCCAATCCAACAAGTCTACGAGTAATTTTTTCGTCTCAATTACGCCGTATTTTATGTAACGCACACCGGCCGGGCCATCGTCGTATCTGCGATTTGCAAGTGGCCTTTCAGGGTATTGGTCCATAAATGTAACAGGGGACGAGCATACGTGTAACAAGGGAGTTTGGGGATCCCCCACCCAATGTTAGGCGCCATCACCTCAATTTATGGCGATAAATTGCGTTTTTTGGCTATTTTTAGACATTTTTAAGATATTTTTAGCCAAAAATTTGAGTAATTTATGATGTCCACTGAAAATGGTCAGGGACCCCCTAACCGAAATTTTGAACCGTCACGTGTATGAGGATGGAATCATTTTTAAACCAAAGTCGTTCGCCCTTTATCGCCTAAAATCCGCAATTTTTGACCCCCTTCCCGATTTTCAACAGAAGCTAGGTTTTATGAACGTGCGAATGACAAAATATTTTTGGTAGAATCAATGCAGGAAATAAAAAATGACCCGATTTTTGACTGAACCTTGTAAACGAAATCATCGAACAGAAGAGGACGAAAAAGAACAAATGTCCTGTTGTTGATTTCGAATGATAGGGATAAAGAATCTTTGATTTTTATAAATGCGACATTTTCATAAAATCATTCAGATCACGGTTTCAAAATATGGGGGACGAAATATTAATGTAGAATAATGTGCTTTGCTGATAGCGATTCAATTCAATAAATCAATTTATTGCACTAATAAACAATTCGATATATAATTCACTAACGCGAGCGTTATCACAGAAAGTTAGGCTCAAATTATGAAAAAACAAAGCTCGTTAACGAATAAACATTGGCCTGTCTCAATGTTTGCATACGCAATAGCAATCTCCCGTTATTAATCAATTGCCCCCTAATTGTCGTCCGCTACACTCTTAATTTTGGCAAATTGTCCAAATTTTCGAACCTGACGATGTTCAGAGCATTTTTATTTTTTTAAAATATTTTTTAGATTCATGTTTTACACTTACAATATCAGCGGGGGCACTTATACCTTACTTTTACCAGTGTATTGTAGAAAATACCGGCGCCGTAATCATTTTGAATTCGACTTAATCTTTTTGGACCCAGCAATCGCAAGAGCGAGTAATGATGGCGATTGGCCGTTAAATTGGCAGCATGCCAACTCTGCGAGTCATCGGTTATTATGACAAAATCGAGCATTTTGCCCTCGGTCGATTGCCCTGATTGGGCGAAAACGCCCGATCCGTAGGCGAAAATCAATGGGCAATTATGCTTGGGCAAATCACGAATCAGGCGTTGTAAGTAAGCGTCCATCGAATGCGCCTAATTTTCTTAATTGATTTACGCAATTCCGCAAAAAGGCCTCGGTGGCACTACTTAGTGTTTACACCACTGCGAGACAAACACATCAGGGGAATTCGGGCCAGCGGATAGAACCAAAAATTTTTTTCTAAAGTGTCTTTTCTGGGAACAAAACCGATGGGTATGGGCGTCAAAAGCACAATTTCTTGGCGTGTTTGATGACGCGATACCTGTCTTTTTTAGAATATGACCATACATTATCTTGGGGACCTTGGAATAGAATAATTTTTAAAAGTTCCGAATGAGTTTCTAAAAAATTTGTAGAAAAGATGCTTTTTTAAGCGTTTTAGCTATCTATTTGATCAAAAGTGCCAAATTTTCGGCGCTTCGCGGCGCACATGTTTTGAATGTTTTGAAACTCATGTTTTGACTATATTTTGTTTACTTTATTCCGACTTTTTTGATTTTTCTCGAAATTTTTTTAATGTTTTTATGCTCTAGAAAGATAGAGCATCGTCAGAAACGCTGAAAAACGATGTTTTTGACGCGTACCTACCATTTTCGAACGCAAAAGAGGTACATTGTAATTTCTCTCCCCCAGGAATTCATGTATGAATATGACGTTTAAAAAATTTCGAAAAAACGTGAAAAAAGCGAGTAAATCGAGCAAAATATAGTCAAAAAAAGTTTATGGAGCGAAACGCCGAAAATGTCAGGTTTGATCCAAAGATCGCTAAGCACCGCACCTTCCCTACAATTTTTGGGAAAGTCGAAAATTCTGTCAGGGTGAAAAAATTTCTAGGGAGGGGTGTGCCTTCAAGATCATGTTTGATTACTATTAAAGCCCTGATATACTTATCTCCGCAGAGTTTAAACTATTAGGTTTTTAGACACGGCTGATCTCGTATCAAATGGGCTACCAGCCAGGCATAGATGCACAAGTTTAGGGTCGGGCATGGGGGTGAACCCCATAAATTCGAACCAGTAAATTCAGTGAATGAGATTCTTTGTGATTTAATAGGAGAGAAACGGTAAAATCGTTTTTTGTGGTAATAACGCACTCGCATCTTTAGTCCGTTTTACTGCAATATATCGCTTTTGGCACTAAAAATATAGAAATTGATCAATTTTGCGCGCTTATTGAGTAAAAGCATATAAAAGTAGAGAGGCCCGTGTCCAAGATTCGACCGAGGTGGGGAGGGGAACGGACCAAAGATAAATTGGTCGATATCTCGAAAAATCTGGATGAATAGATCACAAAAATCTCATTCCCGACGTTTTTTAGACATGCTCTATCAATTATGATAATAGAATTCGAAGTTTTTTGTAAAAAAAGAATTTTTCACACGAAAAAGCTATTAAAAAGTGCCATTTTTTGGTCGCGCTTGGGCTAAAAGGATAGAAAATACTTACGAAAATTTAAAGGTTTTTAGGGCGACCGCCCCCCTTAAACACGGCCCTGAAAGTAGTAATCCGCACCGGAATATTTTTTGACACATTCACTGCTTTTGTCCTAATGAATGATACGAAAAACCTTCCATAATCTCAAAATCGCCGGACAGTACCTGTCTGGCTGATTCGTCAGCGGAGTTAAACACCCGCATCAACCCCCTATGCGCATGTATGCAGCCAGGCATCCAACGAATCTTAAATCCCACGAGATAATAACAAGCTCTTTATTCAGCAAGGTTAAAGAAAGATCAGGAATGGATGAAAATCGAAAGTTGTCTATGGAAATGTTTGCGATTGTCCGGACTGTCGGGGTTTCATGATCACCGGTGGCGATGCCGGTCCTAAAGTCATTCAGTTTACATGGAACAGGGGGATCCCCCACCCAACATCGATCGTCCCCCGTTCCCCCAAAGCCAGAAAAGTTAGACCCTGATTTTGAAAACATTGAATTTTTAGGCCGTTTTTAGGCGTTATTTGGCCGTTTGACCAAATATTGGAGGTCATCTACCCCCCCCCTAAGAATTGCCTGAGACCCCTTCCAAAATTTCGAGCCGTTACATGTATGTTCCAAGGGGGTGGTTTGACCCCTCCCCCCAGACTAGCAACTGACCCCCCGCAAAATGGCTACGAGCGACCCCCAGCATTATCAATTTTTTGTAAAAATTGGTAAAAGCTGTGACCCCCAGAAATCCCATGGTGTACATGTATGCCTCTGACCCTCATAACGAAAAAAGTTATCACTGAACAAAGAAAAATTAAGCACGAAAATGCAGCATCTGATAAAGGATTCACTAAGTGGAATATCCCCGACTTAATCGAAAATCGATAATTAATTACTGTATCTGCCAGCCTCAAGTTTGAACAAGATGCACACACTGGATGCTTTGTAAGGAGGAACAAGCAAAATATTCGCATGCAATACATTAAGAAATGGCCCATGCCGCCTATGTGTGTATATTTTCGTTGGCAAATAAAAGTTTCGAAAATACATGTGTAGTGCTAAAATAAACACAAATCGCGAAAGTTCTAGAAATGAAGAATTTTCTAATCTATATTGCTTCTCCTGGGCCCAAAGTGATGGTCGTTCGTCAAAAGAGCATTTTTAAGCTAGCGACGCACCTTCTTTCTAGGCGATAAAAACGCGACAGATTTAAAGAAAAATTGAATAAAATTCAAGAAAATAGTCAAAAATACTTTGGTGCGAAGCGCAAAAAAATGTTTACTCTTGAACATAACGATCGCTAAGAATGCTTAGAGCAGAGCTGAATCTACAATTTTTTCTGGGAAATTCAAAAATTCACGGGGAATGAAATCATTCTGTATGAGATAAGTTGGGCGCAATACAACGTAATGTGTATTTTTGATGATTTTAGCCATTTTTTCCAAGATTTTTAAAATTTTTCAGTTACCTACTCAATAATGACATTGACTGACTTTCTTGACGTACTGAAATCTTTATTTTTTACGTTAGAAGAGTAGTTTACGTACGAGTATGTACAGAATAAAGATTTTAGGCTGACGATGACTTCTAAGAGTGTTTCTTGGCGCTCTGCGCCGATACTTGCACTTATTTGGTGCGTCTTTCGTAGAAGACCATAGCAAATCTTGAACTTTTTCGGATAAAAAATAATTCTGATCAGTAACAGACGCCGGAAATCCGATAGTTTACGCATAATGAGCGGATTTTCGGGAAAGTTTTGAAACTATCAAGAAAATTTAGGGTTCCCTATATCAGAAATATTGGATCCGCTACTGGTCTAGCAGGGGAGCGATTAGATATCTCCAGGATCACATATGAAGTAAATATAGAAATCTGAATTAACCAGCCATTTAGGCAACTGAATAAGGTTTTATTCCGAAAAAACGCGAATCAAATTTACAGTTTAATAAAGCTAAACATTAAATATTTATCATCCTATCTTTAACGTCGTTTACATACTCGTCAAGCAAACAGTTTCTAAAAAATTACATAATTTCTCGATAATATACTACGTTTCATTTAATACGCCGAAAAAGGCGAAAGGTACGATAATAAGCGACCAAAAATTCTTTAACGCACTTAAACGATAACGATCAAAAACGAAAAAACGGGTTTTATAATGGCCCAGAACCCCCGAAAAACCACAAAAAAATTATTCGTCTAAATCGGGTGAAGATTGGCATCACCTGCATTACTTTTAGCACTATTAAGCATTAACGTTTTACCTCCTTTTAACCTTTAACTCTTACGCGGTGACATTCTTGCTACCAACTTTTACAATGTATTCGTTACACCCTACCATTATCTTTTCGAAGTTTTTGTTTTTACACTCCGAAAAAATATAGCGTCAGAAACGCCTCAAAATAATGTTTTTGACGCGTATCCATCTTTTCTGAACCAAACAAGGCAGTAGGCACTTTTTTACTTAAACCGACAGAATTTTAGATTTTCAAAAAAATCATACAAAAGGTGCCGTTTAGCGTTTCTAGCTACCTTTTGGATCAAAAGTGTCAAATTTTCAATGCTTTGCGCCATACATTCATTTTTGACTATATTCTTTTTAATTGAATCGATTTTTTTCCTCAAAATTCCTTTATTTTTTAATGTTCAAAACCACCATAGAATATGTTTTTGATGCATACGCATCGAAGTAGAGGCCAGAAAAGACATTTAAAAAAGTAGTATTAGTTAAATTCCCTAGAATTTCCATACTGTGCAGATTTGTCGAGCACCGTCAAAAAATCGCAAAGTTTAAGAAATTTAGCAGGTTCCGATCAGGTACTGCGATCATCGATGCCAGCATACATGCACACTGGGGATTACGAGGGTATCCCGCTACCATGACTTTCGAAAGGCATACCCCTTCAGGCATAGATACAAAAGGTCAGTGTCGGCAGGAGAGGGGTGAATTCTCAGAATTCCGAAAGAGAAAATTTAACGTTCACGATTTTTTTGTTGTTTAAAGGACCAAAATGGTCAAAATAGCCTATAAAACTTCTTTTCGTGGCAATTTCATATTTTTAAAGAGTTTTTAGTCCCTTTTGAGTGCATTATATAACTTTAAATGCTACAAAATGCAACAATTAATCGATTATGGCTTTTTCTTCAATTTTTGGCGCTTTTTAATTAAAAAGTACATAAAAGAACTAATTCGGCGAGAAGCGCAGGGAAAATTCCGATATTTTTACTTCTTTTGATCTTAAAAATGATGCAAAAACGTTCAGTCAAGTCAAAATCGCTGGACAGTACTTGTTTGACTGACGCTTCAGCGGGGAAGGTAATACCCCTCATCACCCCCTCCCCTTATGTGCATGTATGCCCTCAGGCCGTTTTCGGATCAAAACTATTGCTCGATCCATGAAAAAGCATCAAACGACGTCTAACAGTATGATTTTAGGTACAAATACTCCTTTTCCTTCCGAGCAGCAGAATGTTCAATTTGTTCATACATGTACCAGGGGGATAGGGGGATCCCTCCATCCAGAGTCGGACGTCCCCTCATTCCCCTTAAAGCCAAAAAATTGTTGATCCCGATTTTAGGAAAAAATCGAATTTTTTTGGCCAAAAATTGGAGATTAATTACCCCCCCCCTAAAAAGGCCGGGACCCCCAATTTCGAGCCATTACATGTATGAATTCGTTCATCCAGATACTTTTCTTCCATAATTTCTTATATATTTGATGTTACGGATCATTCAAACGCCCTTATTATTATTTGTTTACTCATCAAACCCCTCCTTATAAAACTCGGTTTACCCCCTCCCAGAGCTTTTGACCGTGTACATGTATGAATGCCAGCATGGCCGCGCTGGGGACTTTGAGTGAAAATTCATTTAAATGCTTAGATAGCTTAAAAACTACGCTAATCAACAGTTTCCGATCATTTCCAAGGACTTTTGCAAGAAAACATTATTTCGGTCCATTTTTGCATGTATTTTCGCAGAAAATTCTTATTCCCCCACGTGCACGTCTGACTGCGCTTCGTCCACTTATTATTAGAACCGCTGAATAGAAAAAACGCGTGAAAATCAAATCGAGCAAATTCAGCCAATTATATAATGTAGCTCGTTCAACGGCGATATACGAAAAACAACAACATAAACAATGAGACTGAGAGTAAACAAAGGACGTACGCGAAGTCGAGAAAAATTACATCGAAGAACAGAAGCGATCGATCGATTAGTGCCGCTTGCATTAGTGGCGCTTATGAATTCAGCGGCTAATTAGCGCAGCTTCATTGTAGAGCTAAAGCACCGCGCTAACAATTTCTACAGTAAGACGTCGATAACCCGTACTCTACAATTTTTCGAATTAAAACTGATTATACATCGGGTAGAAATGTATGTTTACACTTTGTCTGGAATCCTAAAACGAAGGTTACTATAGCAAGCAAGGGTCACCACAGATTTGTATCAAACTGACATGACCTGCGTACCTTATTCTACATATTTCGGCTGAAAGCCAGTTTTTCTCTGCCAACTGCACGGCAATTAAAATGCAGTGTAATGTAACAAACATATCAACGCACTTTACACTCTCCTGGATCCGTACGCTCATAGATTAGACCGCGTAGTCACAATATAGTGTAGAATTTTCAACTTAAAATATACTCTTATGATCAAATCGCGCCAGGGCAAACAGCGCTTTTAACGTGTGAGGCTACCTTAGAGTAATATTGGAAGCAGCATCGTTTTACCGATATTAATTTGCATATACAAATATTGTCTTTCACACGGTCATTACTGCATAATAGTGTTGGTACGCGTACAGTGTACGCTGGCATCGTTTTGCAGACAGTTATCAGTACAAACTATCAACGCGCTGCTTCCAATTAGAGTGTAAACTAGCGTCATTCGATCGTTGTTGTAAAGTGTTCATGCAGTTGCGCTAGAACCGTAAAAGCGTTTCAAAGTTCAATCCAGCATGTGATTTCGAATGTCAATTCAGAGTTTGAACAGTCGTAAACGGGAATTTAACATATACTCCCAGTTATCGCATACACACTTTAACCACGTTTTTAAAAGTGAATCGAGCGGAAATAGCTATCAGCGCCAACGCTTATGGATCAGGGCGCATTTGCGCACAGCGCTAATGAAAAAATACCTATAGTCCGTTTCATTTAACTTTGAGGTTTTGAAAAAATGTAAAGTGCCTACAAAAGTGCTCTAAACCAACGTCTCAGTTATGATATTCTACAGTATTTCGAGTTGCGGTGGGACGTCTGCCAATGTAAACTCGCATTACTGTATCATAATTTTAAACTACTTTTGTAGCCTGATTCGTGCGGGTTAAATTTAATAGAAAACCGCAAACTTAAATGAAACAGACTATAAGCGAATCGACAAAAACGATCGTTATTTACCATAATAAGTTTAAGTAATTGACTATTCAGCGGAGTGAAAAGCTATGGTCTCCGATTATGGTCGTTGTTCAATAAACCCGCATGCTGATTCAACCAATTATCTGATTTTAAACGGCGCAACCAGTGGTCGTGCTGCGAAAAAATAAGCCGCAAATACGAAAAAATGTGTCATTAACTAATTAATCAATTAATAATTGATTAATTCAAGCAATTTATAAGTGTATACAAATAAATCAAATTAGACATAAACAACTAAACGCGTTGATAATGAATAAATGAATAAATAAATCGACAGTACACAAACAAAGTTCAAGAAACGAAATTTAAAAGATTTACTAAGAATTTTTCGCCCATCTTATAAACGCAGGACGTGGCAGGACTGCATCATATGTTTTATCCTTACTGTCTTGAATGTAGTACCATGTTTATTGCTATAACATAGGACCGGCAAGGATTTTTTGGTCATCGAAATGAAATGAACAATTAACAATTTTCAAAGTTATCCTAATAATTCAGAGCCAACGTTGCAACATTTGCACTTCTGCGCTAAAACATATGACGACATCCTACGTTATAACATAGGCAGCGCAATCCTTAGGTGACCTTTCAGGAATGTTACTTGTTTTAATTTCAGGACAAAAACTGTATGCACGCAGCTCATCACGAATTTTAAAAATAAACAGTTCAATGACTTTATTTAGGACAGCTTTCTCACTTTTTAAATGCACGATTCCTAAAGAGTATCCTGACATGTTTTACTTTAGAAAACGCTTCCTAAACACTTAGATCGGAACATTTTCCACCAAGAGCGCTTTCCTGAACAGACGCAAGATGATAGCACGCGTGTGCGCATTATGTGCACAGCACCATATGCATATAAATCGAACGAGTTTAATCAATATTTATTTATGATACTGTATACATAATGTGCAACGCGCGCTTTATTCATATTTCTGTTTAAGAACGCGTGCTGAGTCGTAAACGGGCTAACCTATAAATGTAAGAGGGGGTTTCCCCAGCCGAAGTCGGACGTCCCCCATCCCCCTAAAGCGACAAAATTTTTGATTTCCCCAATTTTTAGAAAAAAAAATCGAATTTTTTGGCCATTTTTTTGGCATTTTCGGTCGTTTTTGGATAAAAATTGGAGGTCACTTACGCCCTCCCCTCGAAAAATGGTTGGGAACCCCCAATTTCGAGCCGTTACATATATGTACATATGGAATGAACCATTTAGGATCTTAAAGTAAAACATGCCAGGATACTGTTTAGGAATCGTGCGTTTAGGATCAGGAAAAGCGTTCCTAAATAAACTGATTGGGCTGTTTGTTGTTCAAATTTCGTGGTGAGCACTGTATGTCGGTGGTCCAATTAGAGCTTAAGCTTAATTAAACTTGAATTTAATATTCAACTCCAAAGTTTACACATTTACATAGGATATGTATGTTTCGCAGTTTGCACGGTCGAATTTCATAAGGTATGTACATTCGTGTTGAAAATCCTCGAATTTTCAACGAAAATGTGCTCGTCTTTAACGCTTTTATCACGTTTCCGCTCTCCTCTGACATTCTAATCAAGAAATATGTAGTTTCGCCTGACAAGAATAAAACTTCGAGTTTTATAGTATAGTCTGTAGCAGAAACGCAACAACTCGAAAATTTTAGGTGAGGGCAGTCGGCAATTTTGACGAAGGGAAGAAGCGGCTAATGAACTTCAATTTTTCATTCAAAATAGTCGAAAAATCAAAATTGTTAAAAAACGGAAGTTTTCGCCTGAAATTAAAATCGGAAAAGGTGTTCAGACTTTGAGGGACGCAAAAGGACGACCGACTTTGAGGCAGGACGATCCCCATCCAACTGTCACAGGCACGCTCAAATTCATAAACAAGTAATGGTTCGACATTTCGGGTAGGGGAACCCGTCCATTTTAGGAGAGCAAAAGAGTAAATAAATGACCTCCTATTTTGGCCTAAAACGGCCAAAACATCTAAAAACGGTCAAAAAACGCATTTTCAAAAAGTAAATGAGTCAAAAATTTCCTGGCATAGGGGGAGGGGTTAGGAGCATACGTGGGCAGCAGCGAAATTCATGGGGAGGGGCGTGCAAGATTTTTCAAAGGTCGAAAAATGGCCTCTAAAATGGTGGTAGCACTATCCCTTGGCATCAAAAAATTGCGAAAAAACAACAACAAAAATGTTCAAAAATCGAATTCTGGGGATTACTCTGGTTTCTCGGGGGGGTGCATACCCCCACGCCCAGGTACGGTTAGGAGGCTAAAATCGGTGGAAATCCCCCTGCCACACGTATGCTCATATCCCTTAGTGTTACATAGTGGCCCCATGCTTCTATCTACACGCGTACGGCATTTACTTCTTTGGTTAGATAATACGATTCTCGTTCTACAGTAACCGGACTTTTGAGCGTAACGATATGCCGTAATTTTCCGACATTAAACCCCGCGTCGAATTGCTTATATTTGTTCAATAAAGCTATAAACTGACGGATTTTCACGTCATTAACCGGCAGTGGCCCGAAATTGAGTAACATGGCTCGCACGTATCTGCCGGGAAAGGAAAAGTTTAAAAAGATGCGAAAAAACTTTTAAAAATGCGGAAAAAACGGAAAACTAGCAACTGAAAGAAGAAACAAATTGAAGCACGCCATATGAAAAATATAGAAAGCTAAAGGAAATGATTTGCGAGGATGAAAACCCCTTCTTAGGATCATCAACTGTTTTCATCCCTCGTAGAAAAAATTATCAACCGTCAATTTTCCAGAAAATCAAAGGAATCCCCTATCTTAAGTGCTTTAGCGGTGTTTTAGTTCAAAAATAGAAATTTACGGTAATCGAACACTTTCACCGTCGATAAAATGCTTTCTGAAAAAGGTGTGCAAAACTGTAGCAATTTTTCATTAAAATCTATTAACAAAAATGCGTAGAAAATAAAAGAAGATTGGTTTAAAATAAAAGGCAAAAAGTGTAAAGTAAAGCGAAACGCAAATAGAAAAAATCTAGAGGCGTGATGTGATTCAGGTACAAATTGAATAATAGGCTGAAATAGAAATGAGCGCAAGAAAGAAGAATGGTGTAAAAACAAAAAGTGTAAACTGAACGCAAATGAGAAAAATTTTTAAAAGTACAGTGTAAACTAATGAGTAAACTAACTTTAAAAGCTCAGCTTCGGATTTAATAGATGCTGGATGCATCGGTTCCCATAAATCTTTGTACGGTACATTGAAATCAATGTTGGCTACCGTGCACCGCTCTTTCGCGTAGTAAGCGTGCTAAATATGCAAATTTTGAATGGAGCGTTAAAATGATGTAAACTATGTAAAATGTTAAAATGGCGTTGAATGGTGTAAATCGCAGTAAAATAACTACAAATGATGTAAATCAACACAAAATGAAAAACAAACCACACTAAATATACATATAATATGTGTGATGCGATGCTTATTGCTAAGAAGAAAGCAGTAGTGTAAAGCAAAAACTCAATTAAACTCACTAATGTAAAGCTTAACGACGCAAAGTCATGTGAAGCATACAAGAGCATGGACGGGTGAGGGGTATTACGCCTCCCTTAGCTTTGGAAAATTATTAGTTTTACAGCCCTTTTGGCCAAAAAAGCATCGCTGTATAGCCTTTTTCGGGCTCAGAGAATGAGCTGCATAGCCTTTTTGGGTTCAGAAAACTTGCTAAGTAGCCTTTTTAGGCTCAGAAACTTACCGTGTGAACTCAGAAATGCTATAGAGTTGTCTTTTCTTAGTTTAAAAAAAGGATATACACCTATTTTTCGACTCCAAGAAGGGCTAAATAACTATTTTTATTTCAAAAAGGCTGTATAGCTAAGTTTGTGAGCCCAAAAATGCTATATAGCTAACTTTCTGAGCCCAAAAAGGCTATAGACCATACCTGGGCGTGGGGGGTTTGGGGGTTTGAACGAACCTTGCACCCCCAGAACTTTGGTGCCGCCCACCTATGCTACAGACCCGTTTGAACATGGCGCTTAACATATTCCTGCTATTTTTGATTTACACTGTAGAAAAATTTCCTACTAGAAAAATTTTTGCGGAAATTTAACTGAATTATGTTACTCATTTATGATTTTAATTACTTAATTATTATTTTAGAATTTATTTCATTGATTCATTTAACGAGGTTTATTTTAATGATCCTTTTAAAGAGCAGCGCCGAGTTAACCGCGTCAGTGTAAAGTCGTTAACGAAGATTAAGAGTCAGTTTACACTAAAATAAATCATTCAGTAAAACTAGGAACCAAAAAAACCCAATCGGAATAAAGCTGCAATTTTTGGTTTTCTTAATATTTTTCGATCAAAAAAATTGTAAAATTTCAATTTACCTTATTCTTCGGGACTTCACATCCATACATGATCTTGGGGGGTTTGGGGGGAAGGTTTTCAACCCCCGCAGAATCATTTTTCATCCCCCCCCTCCGCAAAAAATTTTTTACCCCCCAGAATTGGCGATTTTTCAAAAGTTTCCTAAACTTACCTGAATATTGGTAGAAAAAAGTGTCTTTTTAAGGGTTTTTGGCTATCTATTTGCTCAAAATCGCCAACTTTTCGGCGCTCCGCGCCATATATTCATGTTTTAAGCGATATATTGGTCAATTTATTCGACTTATTTTTCGAAATTGTTTTCATGATTTTATGCTCTAGAAGGATAGAGTATCGTCAGAAACGCCAAAAAACGATGCTTTTTAACGCGTACCGGCCATTTTCGGGCCCAAAAAAGGCACTTTAGGATTTCACCCCCCCCAGAATTCCCATGCTGTGCATGTATATTCAGATCACTCATTCTTACGCCGGGTTATTGTACTGTTACCTCACCTCCTTCAAGCAAACGTAAGGTCCAATCAAATAAATGGAATCCTGATGGGCCAATCGGAAAACCGCCAAAATCCAACCCAATTCTTGTTGGGCCGGTGGGCTCAGTTTCCCCAACGCTTTTGGTATATCCGAATCGTTGACGTCTATTGGGCCAGAAATAATTAAATGGCCTCGGAGCCATCTGGACGGAGAAAAACGAGCATAATTCCTTCCAGTTTAGTCTTACTTAATTAATTTTTGGCAAGCTTAAGAAGGTGTGATAGAAAAATCGAAAATCAAAAAACGAAATACCGAAATCAAAGTTGAAATTAAAAAAATAATAAACTTTAAACCTAAGACGGAAAAATTCGAAAATTCCTAAAATTGAGCTAAAAACAGCGTTTTTTGCGCAAGGTCCGTTTGTACATGCACAAAGATGGTCCCAAAAAGTCTTTGTACATTTGTACACAAATTTTTGGGTACTATAATATGGTACATACAGTAGCGATTTGGGTGTGGCAAAAACAGAGTTGTTCGACTTTTCGTAGTGTATTTTAGCTAATTTCTGGGTTTCTGAGGGCAAAAATAACTAATAATCGTCTCAAACCGAAAAATTTGACATTTGTCCTTTCAAAATGCAATTTCTGACATTATAAACATATATACATAGAACACACAATTACTAATTTCGGCGCGAAGCGCCGAACATTTTTGCCAATTTCAAACCTTTTTTTGCACTTTTTGTCTTCTCAAAAATCTTTGTACATGTACAAAGACGGTCCACAAAAGTCTTTGTACATTGGGAAAAACCTTTGCCAATAAAAAACCGTGGCTAAAACATTGGGAAATTTTGAAAGATTCAACAACAAAAAATCTGATAAACGAAAAATTATGAAATTCAAAAGATTGAAAAATTCACTGTCTGACCATTTTGTTATCCCGTTCTAATTCCAAATCATAATTTTTTTAAATTTTTCCGGTTTTCTATGAATTTTTTCAGATTCTTCCACTTATCTACTTGTTTGATTTCTTTGCATTTCTCGGCTTTTAGACGCTATTCTAATATTTTTAATTTGACACGTTTCGTTTTCTGGTATTTTGATGTTTTAATACATTTTTAAATTCTTTGTTATTGTTTTTTTTCGTTTTTTTATCCTTCACTTTTTAAGATTTTTGATTATTTTTTTTATTTTTTCAATTTTTTTTTGCTCTTAATTTTTTATAGTTCTTATTTTCTTTTGATTCGTTTATCTGATCGTCATTTTCAATCAGCAAGATGATTGCATTTCATTCTATATTTGTATTTTCATTTCTAGCTTTCAAAACCAAATTTCACTTCGTTCGATATTAATCCAGCTCTCATTTCATTTCAACAATTATAATCTACTAATCCTAAATGTTAAATTATTAAATTAGCTTTTTTATTACTTTAGAGAAATTCATTCGCATGAAATAAGAGCCTATGTATATTTATGCTTACATCAATGTAAGAATGGTCACAGATGCATTACATTCGCATATTCAAATTTAGTTTAAACTATTTTAAACTGATTCAAACTAGTTTAGACTGGTTCAAACTAGTTTAAACTGGTTCAAACTATTTAAAACTAGTTCAAACTGCTTAAAATTGCTTCAAACTGTTATAGCTTAAGGCCGTGTTGCCGTCGTGCGTCTTTAAGTCGATCAATTGCTTTTGTCAAATATTGCACAAGTGGAAGGCGACTGAGTTTAAACATAAAACAACTTTGTTATGCTGCAATTCAAAAGCGTTTCTTTCTCGATGGGGCAAAAAATCTAACAAAAACATGAAAGTAAAACAATGTGACATTGAACTTAAAAATTAATCTTGTGTAAAGTGTGCAAAAAGTGAAGAGTGTAAAGCGTCGAAAAAAGCGGTCTTACTCCCAAAAGTCGACAACCGAATCCAAATCTTTCGTCGTTTTACACAAATCCGCTTTACACTGTTCGAATTTATAAGTGCTCCTACTAGGCATTGCTTCTGGTTCGACTTTCTGTTCGATAAATTTCGTCATACAATAGTTTTTGACCCGCAATTTGCTAGCCCGATCTTCGTGCTGAAGCTGCGCTTGTTTTACGTATCCGACAACATTTTCATCCGGCGCAACTTCAAATTAACATATTCAAAAGTAAAAGCCACGTCATTAATAAAAATAAAAATTTTAAAATAAAAAATTGATCAAAATATGCTTGAAAATTAAAAAAAAATTTAATAAATTAATTCAAAAACTGAATAAATAAATAAAATTACGGGTTTCGCAATGAAATCCGAATACTTAGCGATTGTTAAGCTTTGCTAAGGATATCTAATCAACTTAAATTGAAAGTTCTTCTTCACTTATTGTGTATTTAATTAATAAAATCAGTATTTTTTAGCGCCATTCCCATTTGTGCGGCCACTAATAGCCAGCATTGAGCGTTTGCGCGCGAGCCTCTCATTGGCGCCCCAAAAAACGTAGAAATGATAGGAGACAGGCAATAATAATGGCATTTTTGAGTGTTGTTAAGGTTGGGTTGTTTGGAAGACAAACACATTATAAAACCAATTAATTTGGCGCAAAGCGCTTCAAAAAGATTGGTTCCCTGCTGGAAAGTTTCTAGAATCTGTTTTGGCGGTCCATCAAACGCATTTTGAGTACATCACTGTTGAAAATAAAAAAAAATCATCCGAGACTCCTGGTCCCACTTTACGAATGAAAGACTAAACTAACCCCGGGCTTCAATTAACCACGGGGTTAATTAACCCTAGGGTTAAGTTAACGCCGGGTTTCCGAATAAAATTCAACCCAAGGTTAACTAACCCGCAGGGGCTAAATTAACCCTCACGGGTTAAATACTTCATGCATTCAATGTGCACATATTCGTGTACCTATGCATTGCATTTGTAATTAGGGTATAGCCGGTTGATATTTTGCATTGCACACAACTAATCGATATTCAAAAAATCTGAATAAATCCTAGAATGAGCAAGCACACTTCGCATCTATGTACTAGTACTTGCGATCGAATGTAATAGATATAATGAGTTTGACCTACTTATTTACTATATAATATTCAGTCAGTGGCGGATCTAATATTTTTGCGAGGAGGAGGAAGGCGGTCGGTACCCCGACTCTTTCCGAATCAGCCAAAAACAAGTTTAAGAACAGCTACTCACGTGCAGAATAACATTTTTTGCCATTTTGTATTGTCTATTTTTAGTCAAAATGATTCCTGGTGTAGAACTTTTGCAAAAAACTCCACTATCTCGAACAATTTTGAGCGAAAAGTGCTCAAATTTATTCAACTTTAGCTAAAACTCGGCGCGAAGCCCCGCAAAATTAGCGAAATTTCGACAGAAGGACGTTTTGGGACTCGCATAATTCGTTACTTCCTGTTATTGTGCATTAAAGCATTTGGCGCGTAGCGGAAATTTGTTAGAATCCATGCTAAAAGATAGAAGTAAATTACAAAAATATGAGTCTCATATCCAGAAAGTGAATAAATGTTATAAATAGGTGTAGTTTGAAAAATTACGATGGTCGATGGCCAAAAAAATGTTGCAAAGTACGTATCCATTCTTCATCTCACCAACTGTTTTAACCAATAGGGGCAGCCGCGCCGCCCCTAAATCCCAAGAACGTATCTCTGGGGGAATGGGGGGTTGGACCCTCCCAAAATGAAAAATCTGAAGAATACTACTTTTTAAACGTTATTTTGTGCTATTTTTGGCCTTTTTAGGCTTATTCCCTCCAAAAATTGGTATTGGTTCCCCCAAAATAGGACGGCCAGCTACAAGCCTGCTAAATCCCCCTTAAATCCACCCCTGCATACATCCTTAGAATGGAATTAAGCTCGAAATAGAACATGTATGATGAAATGATACAAAGTCAGGCTCAGAATTTATATAATAAAAAATTTGGAACTGGACGATCGAAGATTTCGTGATATTGGCAGAGTGCTATTAAACATATCAAAAATTCTGGAATCTGCATTTCATTATACATCAAATATGTTATTAATTGAATTTACTTTTTCTCACAGTAGTACAAAATTTAAAGCTGTTGTTCAGAATTCCTATACTCGTACATACATACTAAACCGTGAACGACTAATACAGTTTGCAGAAATAAAGCTGATCGGCAACAGGGTTAACTTTTACAAAAGAAAATGAAGAAAGTTAAACACGGACAATTCAAACCCTTCAATTTAAAAACCTGAGATAAGTACTAATTTGAAATATATATATTATATACAACGCACCTAAGCTAAAGGGTTAAATCAACCCGTAGGTTTTAAAATTAATCCTAGAGGGTTAAGTTTACCCCTTTATTTGGAAACCGGGGATAAATTATTCAGCCCTCATGTCGACAAAATTTATCGAATTTAACCCCTTCATTCGGAAACCGGGCCCAGTTGGGTCCGGTTTATGAAAGAAGGGGTTAAGAGCTTAAATTAGCACAAGGGTTAGTTAAGCCCAGGGTTAAGTTAAACCCGGGGATAACATTATACTGGGTTTCCGAAAGAAATTTAACCCCAGAGTTAACTAACCCTGAGGTTTAAATTAACCCTCGAGGGTTAAATACTTCAAGCATTAATTGTGCACATATTCGTGTACCTAATTCATTGCATTAATAGATAGGGTACAGCCGGTTGATATTTTGCATTGCGCACGACTAATCGATATTTTAAAAAATCTGAACAAATCCTAGCATGAAAAAGCACGCTTCGCACCATCATACATGATCACGGGTAGGGAGGGTGGAGGCTCCTCCCTCAGAAAAATTTTCACCCCCCCCCCCCCGCAAAAACTTTTCCACCCCCTCAGAATTAGCGATTTTTTTTAAAGTTCCTCGAAATTTTTCTAGAAATTTGTAGAAAAGATGATTTTTTAAGCGTTTCAAGCTACCTATTTGCTCGAATGTGCCAAATTTTCAGCGCTTCACGCCATTATACTAATGTTTTGACTATATTTTGTTCAATTTGTTACGACTTATTGATTTTTTTTCGAAATTTTTTTGTGTTTATGTCCTAGAACGATAGAACATCGTCAGAAACGCTGAAAAACGATGTTTTGACGCGTACCTACCATCTTTGGACAAAAAAGGCACGTTATGAATTCAACCCCCCCAGAATTTTCATGCTGTGCTTGTATACTTCGCACCTATCACTGGAATGTGCCTACATACTAGTACATGTGATCGACAACACAGGTTGTTCAAATGCAAAACTTTTGCAAAAGAATATCATAATTTCAAACAATTTTGTGCAAAAAAAATGCTTAAATTTCTTCAAATTTAGCTCGTGAAATTTTGACAGAAAGACGTTTTGAGTCGCATAATTCGTTACGTCCTATTCTTGTGCATTAAAGCATTCGCGCGAAGCGCAAAATTTTTTACAATTTATGCTGAAAAACTTAAAAATTACAGAAATATGGCTTCCAGACACAGAAAAAGAGTAAATGTAATAAATAGGTGTTGAGTTTGAGACATTACGTTGGTCGATGGCCAAAAAGTGTTGCAAAGTACATATCCATTTCTTATCTCGCCAACTATTTTTAACCAATGGTAGGGGGCAGCCGCCATCTATCTCGCCCTTAAATCCACCCCTGCATACAGGCCCGTAGTCAAGGGGGAGGAGGCAAGGGGGGCAGTTGCCTCCTCACCCGAAACAAAAAAAAATTCTTTTCAACAAGGGTCCCCAAAGGATGAAATTGAAAATTCTCGAAGTGCATTTAAAAGGTCGCCAAAACAGGTTTTTAGCAAATGCAAAATTTTTCCACGCCGGATGAATTGTTTCTGTATAATTTTTGTGTTATAAACCGTTCAAATTTGAGTTAGACATATAAATCGTGTTAAATTTTTAAAGGCACTTTGCACTGCACTACGAATTTTCTGCTTGTGTTTCCTTGTTTTTTCTTTTCTTTTCTTTTTCTTTATGGACTGGGCGATGTGAAATCAGTTGCGTAGACAGATTAAGCGATAGATGTTTTGTGTTTGGATATGAAATAAGCTGAAAAATGTTCAAAATTTTTCTTCACCGTTGTGTAGAGCTCGTTGAGAAACGTTTAAAAATCCCTATTTTTGACTAATTCTGTCAAGATATATGACTAAATTTTTTGTCCCCCCCACACATGCACATAGGAGGGGGGGGGTGAGGGGGTATTACCCCCTGTGGGGTCAGCTAGACCGGTACTGTCCGGCGATTTTGAGCAAACAGGTCTTGTTCTGCATCATTGTTGACATCAAAATCAGTAAAAATGTCAAAATTTTTCCGGCGCTCGGCCACGGATTAGTACTTTTATATACTTTTTTACCCAAAAAACGCTAAAAATTGATTGATTTCTGTATTTTTTGGGTGTTAAAAGTGATGTAATGCAGTCAACATGAACTACAATTGCTTTAAAAATGCTAAATTACTACGAAAAAACGTTTTATAGGCTATTTTGACTATTTCGGTCGTTTAAACAACAGAAAATTTGTGAACGTTAAATTTACTGTTTTGGATTTCTGAGATTTTACCCCCCCCCCCCTGCCAACCCTGACCTTGTGCACCTATGTCCCCCCGAAATAAAATCCTGGCTACCGGCCTGCCTGCGTACATTCCAAGAACTGTAATCATCAAACTCGGAATAGAACACATATGATGAATGCTAGATCGGCTCAATTCCGATAATATGAAATTCGGAACTGGACGATCAACGATTTCCTGATTTCCTGATATAAAAAATTCTGGGATCCGCATTTCATTTTATATCGAGCATTTATGTTACTAATTAAATTCACTTTTTTCACGATAACACAAAATTTAAAGCCATTCAGAATTCTTATACACACCAAACCGTGAGCCGAGCGACCAATACAGTTTGCATAAATAATTTTGATCGGCATTGGGGTTAACTTTGACAATACAAAATAAGTAAAGTTAATCACCAACAAGTTAACCCTTTCATTTGAAAGGCTGAGATAACAACTGATATCGAATGCATATGATCAGGCACGTAGTTGGCCGTCCTATTTTGGGGGACTAACACCAATTTTTGGGGGGACTAAGCCCAAAAAAGCCAAAAATAGCACAAAATAACGTTTAAGAAGTCCTATTTTTCGATTTTTCGGAATTTTGGGGGTGCGAACCCCCCCCTTCCCCCAGAGATACGTGCCTGCATATGATATACAACGCACTTAATCCCACGGGTTAAATTAACCTCAGGGATTAAATTTAACCCTTGAGGATTAGGTTAACCCCTTCATTCGAAAACCGGGGATAACTTATTTAACCTCATTTGGCAAACTTGTCTATATCATTTTTTGCTGTATATCTCGCGTCTCGTCAAACACGTAATCTCTCATAATATAATTTTTTAGCTATATTTTTGCTTTTTCACGCGTCTTTCAGTTTCTTTCATACTAGTAGCATGCTGCTCTTCCACCTACGTCTTTTTTCTTTTTATTTACTTATTCATTCATTACCATTTTCCCCCTAAATTATCCGTTTTTCGTTTTTGTGTCGTATTGATGACTTCCTATTATCAACCCCTTCATTCGGAAACCGGGCCCTGGATATGGGCCTCCTTATTAATATTCACCCAAAAAACAATCTTTCCTATATCTAAATTAATTGATGCAAAACTTCGATTCTGCTGTTAAATTCTGGTCGAAACCATTTTTAAGCAAAGATAAATCAGTATTTGTGCAGAAAAAAGGTCTTCTGTATGTGCAGATACAAAGACCGGTAATTAAAGCTAACCATAGGTGGGCGGCATTGAAGTTCTGGGGGTGCAAGATTTTTCACAGGACAAAAAATGGCCTTAAAAATGGTGGTATGGCAAAAAAACACCATTTTTCAACGTTTCGCATCGAGCACCATCCATTGGCATACAAATTTTTAAAAATTGAATTCTATGGGTTTTGGTTTTTTGAAGGGTGCATACTCCCCAATCCACCCCGCCCAGGTATGGTGCTAACTGGAATGGAAAGTAGGTTCGCAAAATCGCTTTCGTAAGAGCACATAGAAAAGAAAGATCAGCTGTAAAAGAATTCCAAATTGAAAAGTATTTTGCGCATGGCGCTAACATACGGAATATAACCATTAGCGCATGACGGGTTCACTTTGCGCCGCGCTAAAAAAACAGTGATTGAAATAATTAATTAATTAATTAATTAATCACTAATCAAATACAAAGTATAAATACATAAAAGAACAAATATGTATGTACATTTGTAAATTAGATAAGTCGACGAATGCATAATAAATAGATTTAGAAAGCAAGAAAGGAATAAATTAATGCTTATGTAGCTACATACTTATCTATTAATTAACATGCATATCATGGGCGTAAGCAGGGGAGCGGGGGCGGCCCCACTTATTAAAATAATTCACGGAAATTGACATTTTTTCGTCGAAAAATCTCAAAATTCTCGCTGTAGGACCATTATTTTCCAAAATTTGGGCCCCGGCGCGACCAAAAAACGTCATTTGTCATAGCGTATATACATATTAGGAGAAAAAGAAATTTTTTGGAAAATTTTGAATTCCATGAGCCTTATAAATAAAGCATGCTCGGAAAAGTCAGGGTCCCCAATTTTCAACCTTCCCCTAAAAATTCTGCGTACGCCCCTGATGTATATGTACCATAAATACATAAAGGGGGTGAGGGGGATATTACCCACGTTGGAGGGTCAGCTAGACCCGTACTGTCCGGCGATTTTTGATTGACGGAACATTTTTCGCATCCTTTTTTGAGGTGAACATGACGAAATTTTCCAGCACTATGCGCCGGATTAGTATTTTTGTGTACTTTATAGCCAAGTAGCGCCAAAAATTGATCAGTTTCTGTATTTTTACTGTTAAAAGTGAGATAATGCATTCGAAACTGACTAAAAATGCTTTCAAAATGTGAATCGCAACGAAAAGACGTTTAGGCTTCGCTATTTTGGACTTCTGAGATTTTAGCCATACCCCCGCCGACCCTAACCTTGTGCACCTATGATGTAATGTAAATATATGTAAAATAAATAATGCAAATGGTAATTGATATTCTAATTAATTAATATTATTCCTTTTTTAACAATATAAGTAATTTTTTTAAATATGACCGCTTTACTAGCTGTAATGGGGAAATTTTTCGAAAGGCCGTTGGCTTTGGAATGGGCGCGCTTGTTTCTTGAGTTGAAATCAAATCGATCTTCGGACAAATCGTACAAAGCCACGTCCAACCCCCTTCCTTTCTCCAGCCAATGACCGTTGAGCAACTGACACGCTTTGTGAGCTTGGAACGCGTATTCGTACTCCAGTATGCTGTAAAAGCGTCTGGTGCCCTAGTTTATAGGAGAAAGCAAACATATTTCAGGGGGATGGGGGATCTCCCACCATGCATGCACATAGGCCAGGGGGTGAGGGGAAGGGTATTACCCCCTGAAGGGTCAGCCGGACAGGTACTGTTCAGCGATTTCGAGCTGATGGAACGTTTTTTGCATTATTTTTGAGGTCAAAAGCAGTAAAATTCTCAAAAGTTTTCCTGCGCTTCGCGCCGGATTAGTACTTTTAAGTACTTTTACTCAAAAAGCGCCCAAAATTGATAACTATTGCATTTTTCAGTGTTAAAAGTGTCATAATGCAGTCAAAATGGACTAAAAATGCCTTTTAAATGCGATATTACCACGAAAAGCACGTTTTATAGGCTATTCTGATCATCTTGATCTTGAAACAGCAAAAAAAATCGTGAACGTCAAATTAACTGTTTCGGATTTTGGGATTTCACCCCCTCCCCCAGCCGACCCTGACCTTGTGCACCTATGCCCCCACCCAGACTCGGAATCTCGGACGCCCTTATCCATCCGAAAGCCAGAAAATTTTTGACCCCCCCCCCCGATTTTTTGAAAAATTGAATTTCTTGACCATTTTTAGGCGTTTTTTAGCTGTTTCTGGCCAAAAATTGGAAATCATTTACCCCCCCCCCCTAAAAATGGCCGGAGGAGACCCCATCCAAAAACTTTGAGCCGTTATATGTATGGGAGAAAGCCATATATGTGATAGGGGTACGAGGGCATACATGGGCAGCGAGAAATTTCTGCGGAGGGGGGTCTAATCGGGTGAAATTGCCAAAAATCGCCAGATGTGTTGCTAACAATTGAATGTTACGGGGTCTACGGTAATCTGCGGGGTGTTTTTCAACTTCTGCGGAGGTGTGAAACCCCACGAAAATGTGTGAATGAGGGATCTGATCTCCCAACTCAGTTTAATCGTCCCCCAATCCCCCGAGAGTCTGAAAATTTCATCACCTTCAATTTTTGGACTTTTCGAAAAAATCGCGTTTACGGCCATTATTAGGTGCATTTTCGCCATTTTTGACCAAAAAAATTGGAGGTCATGTACGCACTCCCCCTTTCCTAAAAATAGCTGCGGGCCCTTATCTAAAATTTCGAACAACTACAGGAAAGAAGAAAGCCGTCACACAGGCACATCATCACACACGTATCATGGGGCTTAGAATGTTAACCATAAAAAACTCTAAAAAGCATAAATCCTCAGTAGCACAATTTCATGACCAAAAAACCAACTGCCCGAAACATGACGATAAATAATGATGAATGAATGGATGAACGGATTGATATCAAATGATAAACAATCATACATGATCTTGGAGTGAAAGTATTAAGGTTCACCATAAAGGTTCATCAAACCCCCATAAATCTTTTAATCCCCGCAGAATTCACGATTTTCCACAAAAAAATGTAGAAAATAAGCTGTTTTAAGCGTTTTTAGCCATCTGTTTGCTCAAAACTGTTCTTTAGGAAAAATCATTTTTCGGCGTTTCTGACGATTCTCTATTTCTAGAGCATAAAAGCACAAAAAATTTCGATAAGATCTTAAAATTAGGGATGCACCAAGCCCCGGCATCGTGCAACGCTTGCCCCGAGCCGGGGCTAGATTTATAATTACGTGTAAAACTCTCAGCTTCTCATCTAAAATCAATTTAAAAATAGTGAGGAAGCATAAAAATAGTCTATTTAAGGATACTTACGAACCCAAATAGCGAAATTTGATAGTTGGACTGTTTCTGTAGCAGGAATGCTTACTTGAATCTGAATTAATCGATTGAAATTAGGCATATTCGCCTCATTTTTACAGAGGGAGAGAAAATCAAAATCTAAGCGCTAAGTAGCTGGTTTATTGGGTCGAAACCGTACATGATCTTGGGGGGTTTCACCCCCGCAGAATCATTTTTCATCCCCCGCAAAAAATTTTACACCCCCCAGAAATGGCGATTTTTCGAAAATTTCCTAAACTTACATGAAAATTGGTAGAAAAAGTGTCTTTTTAAGGGTTTTTGGCTATCTATTTGCTCAGAATCGCCGAATTTTCGGCGCTTCGCGCCATATATTCATGTTTTAAACGATATATTGGTCAATTTATTCGACATTTTTCGAAATTTTTTTCATGATTTCATGCTCTAAAAGGATAGAGTATCGTCATAAACGCCAAAAAACGATGTTTTTTAACGCGTACCGGCCATTTTTGGGCCCAAAAAAGGCACTTTAGGTTTTCACCCCCCAGAATTCCCATACTGTGCATGTATGGTCGGAACATTAATATATTTATGTCTTATTGATTACTTTTATAGTTAATCGCAGAATAAATAGCCTAAAACGGATGACGCATGAATTTTTATTCCATTCTGTTAGATCTTTCAATGAATTCACAAGATCTTTGAACTCTGGCAGGATAGAGCGCCGAAACACTGATTAAATGTGATACTGAAACTTAAAACTCGCACGTCGACGATTTTAATGACGTAGTACAGCTAACGTAAGATTTTTCATGGCCTTTAGTCTTTTAAAGCGAGAATCAGCACTAAAATCATCAGTTTAATAAAAATAATATGCGTAATCAACTGATTAACTTAATTTGATTGATTTTTCTGCGTATAAGTTCATCTGTACGATAAAATGATTTAGCACGTTGAAAACTCCAACTCATATTTAAAACTGCCATCATATATTGAACGAATGCATCCAAGGTGATTTAAAATTCTATTATGAATTTAAAAATTTTCCCGCAATTTTTCACCATTCCATAAATCAGTCAAAAGCCGTTGAAAATCTGAAGGAATCTTGCACAATCAAGATTCAGCGCCAAAATTTTAGTATTTAAGTTACTGATTCAGGATAACGAGCATCATTGATACTTTTCAAAATGTTTTTTCTTACTCCTAGTTTTTAATTTAAAGCCTTTATAAGGTGAGAAACCTCTGATTAATCTTTTTTTGCGCCTTTATTAATAAGTTACTATTGCAGGAAGCACCATAAATTATCACTGAGTTTACATGGTATCATATATTAGTATACCCCGGTCCCGACTAAATAGTCCGTCCTTGGACCATAGGTGCACAAGGTCAGGGTCGGCATGGGGGAGGGGGTAAAATCCCAGAAATCCAGAACCGTAAATTTAACGTTCAGGTTTTTTGCTGTCTAAACGATCAAAATGGTCAAAATAGCCTATAAAACGTTATTTCGTGGTAATATAGCCTTTTAAAGCATTTTTAGTCTGTTTTGACTGCAACTTAGCACTTTTAACACTAATAAAATACAGAAATTGATCCATTTTTGGCGCTTTTTTGAGTCAAAAGTACATAATAGTACTAATCCGGCGCATCGCGCCGAAAATTATTTTCATTTTTACTGCTTTTGACCGCAAAATTGATGCAAAAACGTTCCGTTAGCTGACAGTATATGGCTGGCTGACCCTTCTTACTTACCTACTATGTGCATGCATGCCTGGGATATCCCTATTAAAAATTCGGACAAATCAAACAAAATTTGATCGAAGAATTTGCACATGATGTGACGCTCTGAAAATTTCATCTTCTGGGCAAATATATAGCTAAAAACGCTTAAACCTTGTTGACTATGAAGGTTTTCGAAAACTTTGGTTAATCGCATATTGTAGGGATGGGAATTTCAGAGGAGAGAAAAATTTTCTGGAGATTAAACCTCTCCCCAAGATCATATATGTTATCCATCGTTTTTGAGCTGAAAAGAGAACTTAAAATTTTCAGCCCCTCCCCTTCACCTGCTGCTTACATGTAAAAGGGGGAATGCCGGATCCTCTACCTGCAGTTGGTTGCCCCCGTCGACCCACAGCCAAAAAAATTTATACTTTCCCGCCAGTTCTTGGAGAAATTGCATTTTTCGGCCGTGTTTCAGTATTTTTGGCCGGAAATTCCCGATTATTCACCCACCCACTCCCCCATCCTCTAAAAATGGCCGGAGAACCCCCAGCCAAAATTTTGAACCATTTTATGCATTAACGCCCTGCTGTGCATGTCTGCCAAAGGCCCCTAAAATGGCCGGAACCCAAGCCGAACATACAGAAACCGGATATGAAGAGGAGAGGACCACGATCAAAAAAGGCTCGCCATTAGGCTCGTTCCTATTTCCGGTTGAAAATACGTAAAACGCTAGTTCCTGTTCGAATGTTGGCGGGCTCTTGTTTAAGCCTTCAGGTAAAGGCATAGACGACTTCGTTTATGAATAATACATGATCTTAGGGTGCGTGCTTTAGCATAGCGTGTTCACACCCCCTCAAAAATTTGTACAGCCTCCTAAAAATTTTTAAAACCCCCAGAATTAGCGATTTTCCAAAAGCAATCGTAGAAAACGTACTGGCTTGAGCGTTTTAAAATCATTCGGTTTATGAAAATTTTGTTCGCGCATTAGCTAAATTTAGTCCAAAACTTATGTTTTTGATGCGCACAAAAAAGGCAAAAAAAATTAAATTTTTTTAAACTTTCTGGCTTCACGCCCCGAACTACCACCATTCTACGCTTGTACATACGTACCTATGTATATAAGTAATCCCCATTACCCCCGTGACACGTAGATGACAAATAAGAAAGTAAATTTAAAAAATTAAAAATGAAAAACAAATATGTAGATGATGTAAATAAGGCCAACCAAAATTTAATGTTGTCGAAGCATCGGACATCGGGAAATTGCCGACCAACGATGACACCGCACTGACTAAACAGATCAGTTATTACAGCCTAAATAAAAACGCCTTCAATCCATAAAATCGATATTTCATTATTGCTATGTACGACTGTTAGAGACTAATGACAGTCATTGCAAGTAATGTCAGTGGATCATCTCCCAAAAATATATATTTACCTGTGTAAAAAGGTCTGCATAAGGAATGTGTAATGGATCATAAGTGATTGTCGAAGGGAGGGGCAGAAAAATCGTAGAAAAGGCGGCGTTTTAAGCGTTTTAGCTATCTCTTTGCTCGAAAATGTCAGTCTCGGCGCTTCGCGTCATACGCTCAGTTTTTGACTGCATTTTGTTCCATTTATTCAAATTTTTTAAATTTTTTTTCCTAAATTTTGTTTGTTTTTTACGCTCTAGAAAGATGCAGCATCGTAGGAAACGCCGAAAAGTATTGTTCTTCACGCGTGTTTACCGTTACGAGCTCAGAAAAAGCACTTGAAAATTTCACGCCCCCCTCCGAATCGCCATGCTGTGCATGTTTGATGGAAATGTAAATGAAATCGCTAAAGGTTCGGCATATAAAGCCTTAGGCTATCTTTAAATCCAGCTCCGTAATTCTGGATGAATCGTAATAGTTTGATTTTCAACGTAAAAAACCAGAGTAAACTCACGCATTTATACAGAAGGGGTCTGGGAAACCCCACTTTCAAATCAGCCCCCCAACGCGTACATGTAGTGGCTAAAAATTTTGGGAGGGGGTCTCCGGTCATTTTTAGAAAGGGCGGGGGGTTTAATGACCTACAATTTTTCGGTCAAAAACGACCAAAACACCTAAGAAAGGCCAAAAATCCCAAGTTTTTCTAAAAATCGGGGAGAGGGTGAAAATTTTTCTGACTTTGGGGGACGACCAAGTTTGAGTGAAGGATCCCCATACCCCTGTTACATGTCAGCGCTAAAGTCTATCGTCCCTCCGACCCAACGCCTAAGAATTTTTGCTCATGGGTCAATCCATATCAAGTGCACCAGTTTTGAGAATCGTCCCCACTCCAGCACCTCCGATTTTGCTGAAAATTTAAGTGGATGTACACATGTCTGAAAGGAAGTTCTGTGAAGTTTTAGCTTCTGGTCGCAAATATCAGAGACACAGTAGCCTTGTCCGTAGAGGCCCCACACACCCGGCGTCTTCGGCCGGCTCCGGCCAGAACGGTGTTGCGATACCTAAATTAGCTATGACGCTGAAATTTGTCACGGCAAATCAACTTTGCTAGAGAACACGAAAAATGTAGTGCTATTACTCACAAAACACATTATGGATCACAATTTGAGTTTATAAGGTATTCTTAAAATGATATATCTTAAAAAATTAAAAGAATTAAATTTCGTTGGTAAGTGCTTATTTTTACAGTAGACTAATCAACTGCGGGATATTTTATTGCTATAATTCAGGGTAATAGCTAGCATAATGTGGAGAGACTTACCCTCTTATATGATGCAAAACCTTACGAAAGCAAATCTAACCGTTTTTCAAAGTCGAATATCTGAAAAGAGTGGTGCTCCAATTCTATTTAGTTTGTTAACATTGGAAAGAGAATTTTTTTCTACCAGAATCATTTTGTTTCCCGTGGATATTTTTCCGTTTGAAGCAGAAAAATGTTCGTGGACACGGTGCTTTTCCCCACGTATGCTAATTTATTATTTATTTTTAGGTTTTAATCGTTTGTTTGAAATTTTCAGCCCGAAGAACATCAGAAGGAATTAGTTGATTCTTGTAGAAAGAATATGCTCTTTTCAATGATATCAAAATATAGAATTGGAGGACCACCCTTTTGAGATATTTGGATTTGAAAATTGTCTTCAACACATTTTACACTATACAGGGTGTCACGAAATGATAGTCCCCTCCAGAAACCGACTTTCAAGAATCATGGAAAAAATATACAAATACCATGTTGTAGAGTATTCAATTCTGCGTCGGATGCTTATTTTATCAAAGTACAATGTGCACCGATTAATTTTTTATTGATCAGAAACAAAAAATATCTCAGTATTTCGAATTTCACGACTACGTCGATTCAAAAATCCATATAGCCGTCTTCAGCTTAGTCGACCTGCCTTAAATGCATAGTCATTGAACATAACAGATTGTCAGACTATTAGGCATCATATTCTAATTCATTTAACACCATACGCCAATTTTTCGATGCTGTTTCTGCCGAATAGCGACCGATTTCTGACTCCATGTGCACGAGCTTTTCTAATCGATTCGTCACAACTTTACTAAGATAGATCTTATTCAGAGCTACTTGTAAAAATTTCTTTTTTGCAATGTATAAATTACTTTTTACTACCCAAAGCAGAATTGAATGCTCTACAAGATAGTGCTTACAGATTTTTCTATCGTACCCTGAAATCAATTTTTGGAGGGGGCTATCATTTCGTGACACCCTGTACTAGTGGGCAGTGGCGGATGTAGGATTTTCCTAAGGGGGCGGTACCCTAAGGTGGGGGAGCGGAACCCTGACTTGGGCGGAAAAATTAGCCGTTTTAACCAGAAAATCGCTCGAAAATGCTTAATTTTGCGCACTATTTTGGGCCAATGGGGGCGGCCGCCCTTCCCGCCCCCATAAATGCGCCCCTGTTAGTGGGCAAGTCTCTTAACAGGTATGTTAGCCATTGTCCTGGTATTACAGCAACGCAATGTCCTGCAGTTGGTCAGTCAATTGTAGGAAGAACCAGATGCCGGTATCACACCTTAAAGTGTCCGGCCGGACACTTTAGGGTACCATAAAGTGTCTGGCTTTACCTTAAAGTGTCCGGCCCACAATAACGCGTTTAAAAGCGAAAAAATGCATTTAAGCATTGGGATAGAGTAGGCATCATACGTAGACATAAAAGTATAGGGTTTGAAGCCCCAGAATCCAAAGTCCTTCCAACTTGATAGATCCGTAGAATTGAATAATTTTGCGTTTTTTGCAGTTATGCTCCATCTGACTGCCAGATTTGGTCCACTGTCCATGTAGAGTAGCAGGCATTTAACAGCCCAAAGTGCTGGGTGGGGTTCGCCGACCATTACGGGGAAGTGTACGAACTTCAATTTTAATTCAAAAATTGAAAGAATGCACCGGAAGTGGCTAGAAATCGCAAGTTTTTGCACAAAATCGGGGATAGAGGAATAAACAATTTGTTTATTTATACTCACAATATTTTTAAATTTCCGACTTTGGTTATAGGAATATCCACCACACCTAGGCGTGGGGGTTTGGGGGTATACAATCCCCCCGAGAAACCAAAATACCCCCCAAGAAACCAAAATACCCCCCCAGAAATAAATTTTTGAAAATTAATTTTTGTTTTTTTCGCAATTTTTCGATGCCAATGGATAGTGCTCGATGAGAAACATTGAAGAATGGTGTTTTTTCGCCATACCACCGTTTTTTAAGGCCATTTTTAGACTTTAATTTTGAACCCCCCTCCAGAATTTTCTTGCTGCCCACGTATGATCTCCAACACCTTGCTACATGTACGAATCGTAGTATTGTGGGCAACATATAAAATAAAGTCTTAGCATGTCTTTTTAGAATCATTAGTGAATGGAACTGCGTAGTTTACTTGCCTAAATTCTTTTATTTTCATATTTATTTTTGTAATCGATTTTATCTCCAAGTTAGCTAAACGACGCCACTGACAATGCAACGAATTCTTCGTGATGTATCGGCTTGCTTGTATTTATGTAACTCAATACATTGTACAAGATATGTATATGTGCATGCTACTTACCTAGTTGTACAGCGAGTGATATGCGTGGGCGTGTATGTGCGTACGTATACTCAGCGTAACCCGAACACATTAAGGCAGAGCCGGACACTTTAAAGTGCCTTAAAGTGTCCGGCCGGACACTTTAATGTACCTATGTACCTTAAAGTGTCCGGCCGGACACTTCAAGGCAGGGAACGACCGAAGCTTCGGCTTCGGTCGGCCGAAGGTGGGGTGTTTTCTTGCTTCGGCCTTCGGCCGAAGCAAAAAGGAAAAAAGGCCGAAGGCCGGAGCTTTTTTTCAGGGCAATTTTTTATTCGCATTAAAATTTAGACAATGTGCAATATAACTAACCCCAGGCGACGCCATTCAGCTCAATTTATCTTCTAGTCACCTCAAATTTTGTTAAAAATATGCTCACAACAGTAACTTTGACTATTTAAACAGCAAGCAACCATGTACTAATAACGGAAGCTGACTCATCTAAGCATTGTATCTGCTCCGCATCTGTTTCCATTTTTAAAAAGTTTGACTATGAATGAATCACTAGCGATCGCGAAAATGATGAAACATTTAAGGGAAGAGCCACACCTTTACTCCTACATGTCTCACATTTGAAGGCATGTCTCTGT
>JAVLUZ010000055.1:44345-85307 GCA_036768485.1 Mermis nigrescens
ATAATAATAATAATAATTATTATTATTATTATTATTATTATTATTATTATTATTATTATTATTACTATTGTAATCTATAAACGAAATCAATTAAATCGGATTCAGAGACGTTACGAAGTAAAGTATATCACAGCGTATTATTTCAATTTTCAAATTTAACAAATCATTCTCAGTTGTCATTAATACGTACATAAAATATGCAGTCGGCTCTTTTCCGAAGGAAGTGCGATGAAATTCTAATTTCAGAAATCTAATCAAAAATGTCTGATTCCGCAATTCATGCGAAATGTCTAAGTGAATGTAATATTTTTCATAAAAAAGCTGCGAACTTACTAACAAGGGCTAAAAGAAATAAAATTTCGAATTACTGATATTCAAGAATGCAGCTTAAGAATCAATTTTATGGGATTTCTCCGAAGCATTTTGAAAAATATATTATTTTTTTAATGCTAATCTTCTCTAACCTTTACATGTCTGCCAGTATATGTATTATGTAGAGTGTGTGCACGAAAGTGAAATCAAATTGAGGAAAAACAAACCAGAAAACTATTAAAAGCACTGGTCTGCCACTTTACGAGTCTCTACGGGCCTCTTGATCCGGGATAATATTACAAAATTTACGAATCTGTTCACTGTAACATTCGATCGTAATATCTGATGAAACCGCCCAGCCGTTATTCGTGAAAAAACACTCGTAAAAAGTACTCGTAGAACTCGTAACTGCAGCCCGTGGCTCGTAAATCTCAGTTTCTGGTGAAACGGAAATTTGTAGCACTCGTAGCCCGTACTCAGTGAAACTGTCACCCGTAACTCCTAACTCGTAGCTTTGTGGTGAAACCGGGCCCTGGAAGCCCTTTTCTGTTCATGTAGGTTTCAAAACAATTTTAACAGCACAAACAGCTATTTTTGCATAGTTTTCTTCTATTTTCAATAGAAAAATTCCAATGTTTTGCATCAAATGCTATAAATACAGAAAATCAAGCAGTAAATCATGCTTCTAGACGTCTATCCGCCTTAGTCTTTGTAATTTTCGGCGCTTCGCGCCAGATTTCTGTTAAAGTCTTAGAAATTGAATGATTTTTGCACAAAATTGTTGAAAATTCTAAAATTTTAAGAAAATATGACTTCAAAAGTGATTTTTGTAAAAGTATACAATCTGAAACACCAAAAAATGCTATTTCGCGCGTTGAGCGCAAACTTTTGGACCTGTTTTTGACTTTTTTGGAAAAGTTTGTATACCGCCCCCTCCCGTTACTGGATGAATCAGAAATTACAGTAATTCTCGCATTCGTCTGCTACCATAAAACGTGGTTAAAATAGTTGTGACTTCGAAGAATCTGATAAAGGCTGATGACGACGATAACGCGATAGCACAACAAGGCTAAATAGATGAGGCGAACTTTGATTCAGAAGATCTAGATTTCGATGATGAATTATCTGCTTCATCAATTTGAAATAAAAATTCTGGCCAACACCAATAGACATTTGTTTTAGTTCGATAAAGTGTTAAATACTACGATTATTCTCTAGCTCATGTACATACAAAATATTCTAAGAGTACTATTTGTAGGTATACGTATATGCTTGACCTCGGCATTACCCTCGGCCTCGGCCTCGGCCGAGGCAAGGATTCGTCGCCTCGGCCTGGCCGAGGCCGAGGTTCCAAAGTGACCTCGGTCCGGATCACTGACCACACTTTAAGGCCATTTTCTGGCCTTTGGAAAATCTTGCACACTCCCCCCGGAACTTTGGTGCCGCCCACCTATGCTGCAGACCGTTTTGCTGAAGCACATAGCTATCTACCGATTTTTGGTTTTCATCCACCCCCTGAAAGTTGACCTTGCGCACCACTGTTATAAAGTTATGTAGGTAAGTGAAAATTAAACTTCCAATTTTTAAAAAAGTTTTTTAATCTGATGAATTAAACGAACATGGCGGTTAACACATTCCTGCTATTTTTGATTTACACTGTAGAAAAATTTCCTACTAGCAAAATTTTTACGGAAATTTAACTGAATTATGTTACTCATTTATGATTTTAATTACTTAATTTTTATTTTAGAATTTATTTCAATGATTCGTTTAACGCGGTTTATTTATGTAAATGATTCTTTTAAAGCGCAGCGCCGAGTTAACAGCGTCAGTGTAAAGTCGCTAACGAAGACTAAGAGTCAGTTTACACTAAAATAAATCATTCGGCAAAACTAGGAACCAAAAAACCCAATCGGAATAAAGCTGCAATTTTTGGTTTTCTTAATTTTTTCGATCAAAAAATTGTAAAATTTCAATTTACCTTATTCTTCAGGACTTCACATCCAATCATGATCTTGGGGGTTTGGGGGAGGGTTTTCACCCCCGCAGAATCATTTATCACCCCCGCAAAAAATTTTTCACCTCCCCCCAGAATTGGCGATTTTTCAAAAAGTTTCCTAAACTTACCTGAATATTAGTAGAAAAAGTGTCTTTTCAAGGGTTTTTTGGCTATCTATTTGCTCAAAATCGCCAAATTTTCGGCGCTTCGCGCCATATATTCATGTTTAAGCGATATATTGGTCAATTTATTCGACTTTTTTCGAAATTTTTTTCATGATTTCATGCTCTAGAAGGATAGAGTATCGTCAGAAACGCCAAAAAACGATGGTTTTTAACGCGTACCGGCCATTTTTGGGCCCAAAAAAAGGCACCTTAGGTTTTCACCCCCTCCCCCAGAATTCCCATGCTGTGCATGTATGTTCGAATCACTCATTCTTACGCCGGGTTACGTGCTGTTACCTCACCTCCTTCAAGCAAACGTAAGGTCAATCAAATAAATGGAATCCTGATGGGCCAATCGGAAAACCGCCAAAATCCAACCCAATTCTTGTTGGGCCGGTGGGCTCAGTTTACCCAACGCTTTCGGTATATCCGAATCGTTGACGTCTATTGGGCCAGAAATAATTAAATGGCCTTGGAGCCATCTGAACGGAGAAAAATGAGCATAATTTCTTCCCGTTTCATCTTACCTAATTAATTTCCGGCAAGCTTATGAAGGTGTAAAGAAAGATCGAAAATCAAAAACGAAATACCGAAATCAAAGGTGAAATTAAATAAATAATAAACTTTGAACCTAAGACGGAAAAATTCAAACATTCCTTAAATTGAGCTAAAAACCGAGTTTTTTGCACAAGTGTTCGTTTGTACAAGTAGCAAAGATGGCCCCTAAAAGTCTTTGTACATTTGTACACACGAATTTTTGGGCACTATAATATGGTATATACAGTAGCGATTTGAGTGTGGCAATAACAGAGTTGTTCGACCTTTCGTAGTGTATTTTAGCTAATTTCTGGCTTTCTGAGGCAAAAATAACTAATAATCGTCTCAAACCGAAAAATTTGACATTTGTCCGATCAAAATGCAATTTCTGACATTATGAACATATATAGAACACACAATTACAAATTCGGCGCGAAGCGCCGAACATTTTTGCTCAATTTCAAACCTTTTTTTGCACTTTTTGTCTTCCCAAAAATCTTTGTACATGTACAAAGACGGTCCCCAAAAAGTCTTTGTTCATTGGGAAAAACCTTTGCCAATAAAAAACCGTGGCTAAAACATTGGGAAATTATGAAAGATTCAACAACAAAAAATCTGATCAACGAAAAATTATGAAGTTCAAAATTGAAAAATTCAATGTATGACCATTTTGTTATCCCGTTCTAATTCCATATCATATTTTCTTAATTTTTCCGGTTTTCTATAATTTTTTCAGATTCTTCCACTTATCTACTTATTTGATTTCTTTGCATTCCTCGGCTTTCAGACGCTATTCTTGAACTTTTAATTTGATACTTTTCGTTTTCTTGTATTTTAATGTTATAATAAATTTTTAAATCTTTTTGTATTGTTTTTTCGTTTTTATCCTTCACTTTTTAAAAATTTTTTATTAAGTTTTTTATTTTTTTTAATTTTTTCTGCTCTTTATTTCTTTATACTTTTTATTTTCGTTTGATTCGTTTATCTGATCATCATTTCCAATCAACAAGATAATTGCATTTCATTCTATTTGTATTTTTATTTCTAGCTTTTGAAACTATATTCCTTCATTCGACACTAATCTGGCTCTCATTTCATTTCAACAATTATAATCTACTAATCCTAAATGTTAAATTATTAAATTAGCTTTTTTAATACTTTAGAGAAATTCATTCGCATGAAATAAGAGCCTACATTTATGCTTACATCAATGTAAGAATGGTCACAGATGCATTACATTCGCATATTCAAATTTACTTAAAACTATTTTAAACTGATTCAAACTAGCTTAGACTGGTTCAAACTAGTTTAAACTGGTTCAAACTAATTAAAACTAGTTCAAACTGTTTAAAATTGCTTTAAACTGTTTTAGCTTAAGGCCGTGTTGCCTTCGTGCGTCGTTAAGTCGATCAATTGCTTTTGTCAAATATTGCACAAGTGGAAGGCGACTGAGTTTAAACATAAAACAACTTTGTTATGCTGCAATTCAAAAGCGTTTCTTTCTCGATGGGGCAAAAAATCTAACAAAAACATGAAAGTAAAACAATGTGACTTGAACTTAAACATTAATATAGTGTAAAGTGTGCGAGAAGTGAAGAGTGTAAAGCGTCGAAAAGAGCGGTCTTACTCCCAAAAGTCGACAACCGAATCCAAATCTTTCGTCGTTTCACATAAATCCGCTTTGCACTGTTCGAATTTATAAGTGCTCCTACTAGGCATTGCTTCTGGTTCGACTTTCTGTTCGATAAATTTCGTCATACAATAGTTTTTGACCCGCAATTTGCTAGCCCGATCTTCGTGCTGAAGCTGCGCTTGTTTTACATATCCGACAACATTTCCATCCGGCGCAACTTCAAATTAACATATTCAAAAGTTAAAGCCACGTCATTATTAAAAATAAAAATTTTAAAATAATAAATTGATTAAAATATGCTTGAAAATTAAAAAAAAATTTAATAAATTAATTCAAAAGCTGAATAAATAAATAAAATTACGGATTTCGCAATGAAATCCGAATACTTAGCGATTGTTAAGCTTTGCTAAGGATATCTAATCAACTTAAATTGAAAGTCCTTCTTCACTTATTGTGTATTTAATTAATAAAATCAGTATTTTTAGCGCCATTCCCATTTGTGCGGCCGCTAATAGCTAGCATAAAGCGTTTGCGCGCGGAGCCTTCCATTGGCGCCCCAAAAAACGTAGAACTGATAGGAGATAGGCAAGAATAATGGCATTTTTGAGTGTTGTTAAGGTTGGGCTGTTTAGAAAACGGACGTATTATCAAAACGATTAATTTGGCGCAAAGCGCCTAAAAAACATGGGTTCCTTCTGGAAAGCTTCTAGAATCTCGTTCTGGCGATCCATCAAACGCATTTTGAGAACACCACTGTTGAAAATGAAAAAAATTTCATCCGGGACTCCTGGATCCAGTTTACGAATGAAGGACTAAACTAACCCCGGGGTGCAGAATAACGTTTTTGCCATTTTGTATCGTCTATTTTCAGTCAAAATGATTCCTGAAGCGTAGAACTTTTGCAAAAAACTCCACTACTCAAACAATTTTGGGCGAAAAGTGCTTAAATTTATTCAACTTTAGCTAAAACTCGGCGCGAAGCCCCGCAAAATTATTGAAATTTCGACAGAATGACGTTTTGAGACTTGAATCATTCGTTACTTCCTGTTGTATGTGCATTAAAGCATTTGGCGCGTAACGGAAATTTTTTAGAATCCATGCTAAAAGATAGGAGTAAATTACAAAAATATGAGTCTCCTATCCAGAAAGTGAATAAATGTAATAAATAGGTTGAGTTTGAAAAATAACGATGATCGATGGCTGTTCTTAACCAATAGGGCGGGCAGCCGCGCCAGCCTAAATTCCAGGAACGTATCTCTGGGGGAATGGGGGTTCTGACCCTCCCAAAATTCAGAAAAATCGGAAAAATAATACTTTATAAACGTTATTTTGTGCTAGTTTTGGCCTTTTTAGGCTTAGCCCCCAAAATTGAATTGGTTCCCCCAAAATAGAACGGCCAGCTACAAGCCTGCTAAATCCCCCTTAAATCCACCCCTGCATACATTCTTAGAATGGAATTAAGCTCGAAATAGAACATGTATGATGAAATGATACATAGATAGTCAGGCTCAGAATTTATATAGTAAAAAATTTGGAACTGGACGATCGATGATTTCGTGATATTGACAGAGTGCTATAAAAAATATCAAAAATTCTGAATCTGCATTTCATTATACATCAAATATGTTATTAATTGAATTTACTTTTTCTCACAGTAGTACAAAATTTAAAGCTGTTGTTCAGAATTCCATTACTCGTACATACATACTAAACCGTGAACGACTAATACAGTTTGCAGAAATAAACCTGATCGGCAACAGGGTTAACTTTTACAAAAGAAAATGAAGAAAGTTAAACACCGACAATTCAAACCCTTCAATTTAGAAACCTGAGATAAGTACTGATTTGAAATATATATTATATACATTAGAGCTGTGCCGGGGCCGCCTTTTTTGCCGGGGCCGGGGCCGGAGCCGGGGCCGGGGCCTGGCCGGGGCCAATAATAGCGTGCTTTACCATGCTCATAGTAAGACCCTGCCCTACCCCTTATATGTACCTATGCATATATTCTTGCTTGTAGATATGCACGTCAAGCGTTAATATTTGTTGGGATTACAAGATATAACAGAACATGGGCATTGGCGGATCTATACCCCCAGAATTCACATTTCCCCAGAAAAATCCGCTAGACCCCCCAGAAATTGATTTTCAGAATTTTTTCTGTTTTTCTGCGGTTTTTTATGCTAATGGATAGCTCTCATTGAGAAACGCGAGAAAAGGGTGTTTTTTTCGCTCTACCATATATTATCAGGCACTTTTGAATTTTGGACTCCCTAGAATTTTTGAGCTGCCCATGTATGGATTTAACTCCTCTCACTTGGATGCGTTTTTCAATGTACTTTACTTTGCACATTTTTAGGCTTACTATTCTATTTGTTCTGATAGACGTAGCTGTCTGCTACCATGCAAGCTGGAAATGCTCGTCTATATGAATTGCAATTTAAAATATGTCAATTTTAATTATAACTAGAAATTTGCATTAATCTGACATAATGAAATAAAGATTTGAATTAGCAAGATCTGTGGTTTGCTTGAAATTGAGTTTGAAGGTAAATCTGCCCAAAAACATTATCAATTTTCTACATTATAATCAACTCTAACATTGGCCCCGGCCCCGGTGCCGGGGCCAGCCTGCCGGCCCGGGGCCCGAGGCCTAAACCCCGGCGCCGGGGCCGGGGCCGAGGCCTGGCCCCGGCACAGCTCTTAACATACATCGCACCTAACCTAAAGGGTTACATTAACCCGTGGGGTTAAGTTAACCGCGAGGGTTAAAATAAACCCTTGAGGGTTAAGTTAACCCCTTTATTTGGAAATCGGGGATAAATTGTTTAGCCCTCATCTCGACAAAATTTATCGAATTTAACCCTGGGTTTAGCTTAACCCCTTCATTCGGAAACCGGGCCCAGTTGGGTCCGGTTTTTGAATGAAGGGGTTAAGAGCTTGAATTGACACCAGGGTTAATTAAGCTCAGAGTTACGTTAACCGGGATAACTTTATACTGGGTTTCCGAAAATGCAACCCCAGGGGGGTCGGAGGCTCCCCCTCAGAAATATTTCCGTCCCCCGCAAAATTTTCATCCTCTGCAAAAATTTTTCCACCCCTCAGTATTGGCGATTTTTTCAAAGTTCCCAGAAATGTTTCTAGAAATTTGTTGGAAAGATGTTTTTAAGCGTTTCAAGCTACCTATTTGCTCAAATGTGCCAAATTTTCAGCGCTTCACGCCATTATACAAATGTTTTGACTATATATTGTTCAATTTGTTCCGACTTTTTGATTCTTCTCGAAATTTTTTGTGTTTATGCTCTAGAACGATAGAGCATCGTCAGAAACGCTGAAAAACGATGTTTTGACGCGTACCTACCATTTTGGACCAAGAAAGGCACGTTATTAATTCAACTCCCCAGAATTTTCATGCCCTGCATGTATACTTCGCACCTATCACTGGAATGTACCTACATACCAGTACATGTGATTGATAACGCAGGTTGTTCAAATGCAAAACTTTTGCGAAAATTTCACAATTTCAAACAATTTTGCGCAAAAAATACTTAGATTTCTTCAAATTTTGCTAAAAATCGGCGCGAAGCGCCAGAAAAATTCGTGAAATTTCGACAGAAAGACGTTTTGAGAGTCGCATATTTCGTTACGCCCTGTTCTTGTGCATTAAAGCATTTAGGGCGAAACGCAAAATTTTTTACAATTTATGCTGAAAAACTTAAAAAATTACAAAAATATGGCTTCCAGATCCAGAAAAAGAATAAATGTAATAAATAGGTGTTGGTATTGGTTGGCCAAAAATGGTCAAAATCGATAGATTATCAAAATCGATATCGATGGCCAAAAACTGTTGCAAAGTACATATATCCATTTCTTATCTCGCCAGCTATTTTTAACCAATGGTAGGGGGGCAGCCGCCATCTATTTCCCCTTAATTCCACCCCCTGCATACAGGCCCGTAGCCAAGGGGGAGGAGGCAAGGGGGCAGCTGCTTCCTCACACCGAAACCGAAAAAATTTTGTTTTCAACAAGGGGTCCCCAAAGGATGAAATTGAAAATTCTCGAAGTGCATTTTAAAGGTCGCCAAAACAGGATTTTAGCAAATGCAAAATTTTTCCGCGCCGGATTAATTGTTTATGTATAGTTTTTGTGTTATAAACCGTTCAAATTTGAGTTAGACATATGAAAAATGTTAAATTTTTAAGGCGCTTTGCGCCGGATTACAATTTTCTGGTTGTTTTCTTTGTTGTTCTTTTCTTTTTTTTCTTTATGGACTGGACGAAGTGAAAACATTTGCGCAATTATATTAAGCGATAGATGTTTTGTGTTTGGATATAAAATAAGCTGAAAAATGTTTAAAATTTTTCTTCTCCGTTGTGTAGAGCTCTCTGAGAAACGTTTAAAACTGCCCTTATTTTTGACTACTCTCGAGATATATGACTAAATTTTTTGCCCCTTCCCCGAAATAAAATCCTGGCTACCGGCCTGCCTGCGTACATTCTAAGAATTGTAATCATCAAACTCGGAATAGAACACTTATGATGAAATGCTAGATAGTCAGGCTCGGAATTTCGATAATATAAAATTCGGAAATGGACGATCAACGATTTCCTGATTTCCTGATATAAAAAATTCTGAAATCCGCATTTCATTTTATATCGAGCATTGTATGTGACTGATTAAATTATTTTTTCTCACAATAGCACAAAATTTAAAGCCATTCAGAATTCTTATACAAACCAAACCGTGAGCCGAGCGACCAATACAGTTTGCATGAAGAATTTTGATCAGCATCAGGGTTAACTTTGACAAGACAAAATAAGTAAAGTTAATCACCAACAATTTAACCCTTTCATTTAAAAGGCTGACCGTCCTATTTTGGTGGACCAACACCAATTTTCGGGGGACTAAGCCCAAAAGCCAAAAATAGCACAAAATAACGTTTAAAAAGTCCTATTTTCCGATTTTTCGGAATTTGGAAGTGCGAACCCCCTTCCCTCAGAGATACGTGCCTGCATATGATATACAACGCACTTAATCCCACGGGTTAAATTAACCTCAGGGATTAAAATTAACCCATGAAGATTAGGTTAACCTCTTCATTCAAAAACCCAGGATAACTTTACCAACCTCATCTGGCAAACTTGTCTAATCATTTTTTTGCAATATATCCCGCATCTCATCAAACATATAATCTCTCTTAATATAATTTTTTAGCTACATTTCTACTTTTTCACGCGTCTTTCAGTTTCTTTCATACTAGTAGCATGCTGCACTTCCACCAATGTACGTCTTTTTTCTTTTCATTTACTTATTCATTATTACCATTTTCCCCCTAAATTATCCGTTTTCCGTTTTGTCTTATTGATGACATCCTATTATCAACCCCTTCATTCGGAAACCGGGCCCTGGATATGGGCCTCCTTATTAATATTCACCCAAAAAACAATCTTTCCTATATCTAAATAAATTGATGCAAAACTTCGATTCTGCTGTAAATTCTGGTCGAAACCATTTTTAAGCAAAGATAAATCAGTCTTTAAGCAGAATAAAAGGTCTTTCGTATCAGCAGATACCAGTGATCGTACGGGGTCAGATTTTCACCCCCGATCGGGGTCGGGGTCGGGGATGAAAAACCCCGGTTTTCGGGTCGGGTCGGGGTCGGGGTTGAAGATTAACAATTAACATTGCATGATTACATACCAATTTGAAAAGGATAAAAACGATACCTTCACTTGTTTGTAGAGCATACTAATAAAGCTGGTTATGTTCAACATTTTATTTTCATTCCAAGTTCAACCATGGTTTTAGCAATTTAGCATTACTTTTAATTTTAACCACTAATCGCTCTCGCCTTTTCGTATTCTTCCACAGTTTTTTCATAACGGTTTTCTATGACGCACTGATTGTAGAGGAGCCAATGGCAGCGAAGCGCCGAAAAATTTTCGAAATTTTTACCGTTTTCATGTAGAATTTACGCCTTTTTATTGACAAACAGTTCGGAAATCATACGTGGCGCAAAGCATCAAGAAATTCAGTCATATTTTACCGACCTAAGACAGTAATCGGCGAGTGCTGAGCGCAGGAAAATTTTGACGTTTTCACTCTTTAAACTCAATTTATACCGCCTAAATCATACAGGACAGATAAACTCAATTGCGGCGCGAAGCGCCGAAAATTTTAAAAATTCCTAATCCTTTTACCTTTTCTGTCCTCCTAGAAATCTCTTTCAACATGTAGAACGAGATTGTACGGCTGGGGGTCTGGGGTGGCGCGCTCAAGCGCCCCCAGCGAGGTCCAGAGCAGAACCCTCGAAAATTTTGTAAAAAAGCACTCTAATTTTTAATTAGTAAAGTTAAAATTTTCGCAAATTGGCAAAATCTCGGTTCTGAATCAAGTCCAAAAAAACTTAAAATTGATGAACACCTACACTGCACAAAAACTTCTGAGCTGAAATGCGTCTTTCGACCTCTGCTAAGTATGTAGCGCAGCAACGGGTCGCAACCAATAAGTCATTGAAAGATGTATTAATGAGAATTTGTGGCCTTCTTATTAACTAATTCAGAAAACAGAAAATGCACAAAAACACAAGAAAATTTGGCCTTTCCTTTCATTTAAAATATTATGTGTCCTTGTAAAGAAAGATAAACAAAGCAGAAGAATAGACAAATTGGTACGCAATGATTTTCGCACTTTTACTATTATGTTCAACAAGCATGTGCAGTTTCATTCAATGAACTAATAGTGCATTAAATCACTAAAGTGCTGCGAAGTGCTGGATTATTTTAACAGATTCAAGCTTTTAAATTTTTTGGATCTGTATAATCATAAATAATAATGACTCGGCGCGAAGCGCTGAAAAATTTTGACGTTTGTGCCTTTTTAAACTCAATGTGCTGGACACATTGCGCCAGAAAATTCAACATAATCTCTGAAAAATTCCGGGAGGCATGTGCCTCCATCTCCCCCGGCTACGCCTGTGATTCCGCAGTAATTTCGGCGCACTTCATAATGGAAAATATGCGAACATGTATGTACGTCTTAACAACATGGCGACCAGGCGTACTTTCTATGAAATATCGCGAGTGTCGAGTTTAACATATTAATTCTGCTGGTGAATGAATCGTCCTTGTTCCGAATTTATTTGCTATTTATACAATTCTTCTATCTACCAACAAATAAAATGCTATATTTCACCCCCGGAAAAGGTTCAACCCCGACTCGAAAAATCATGCCCCCGGTCGGGGTGGGGTCGGGGTTTAGGCCGGGGTTTTTGTCGGGGTCGGGGTCGGGGTCCCCGTGCGATCACTGGCAGATACAAAGACAGGTAATTAAAGCTGACCACAGGTGGGCGGCATTAAAGTTCTGGGGGTGCCAGATTTTTCACAGGTCAAAAAATGGCGTTAAAAATGGTGGTATGGCAAAAAACATAATTTTTTCAACGTTTTGCACCGAGCACTATCCATTGGCATACAAATTTTTGAAAATTGAATTTTATGGGTTTTGCTTTTTGAAAGGTGCATACCCCCCAATCCACCCCGCCCAGATACGGTGCTAACTGGAATGAAAAGTAGGTTCGCAAAATCGTTTGCTACGCTTTCGTAAGAGCACATAGAAAAGAAAGATCAGCCGTAAAGGATTCCAAATTGAAAAGTATTTTGCGCATGGCGCTAACATACGGAATATACCATTAGCGCAGGATGGGTTCACTTTGCGCCGTGCTAAAAAAACAGTGATTGACATAATTAATTAGTTAATTAATCACTAATCAAATACAAAGATATAAATGCATAAAAAATAAATATGTACATTTGTAAATTAGATAAGTCGACGAATGCATAATGAATAAATGTAGAAAGCGAGAAAGAAAGAAATGAATGCTTATGTAGCTTAGCTATGTAATTATCTATTAATTAACATGCATATCATGGGCGTACGCAGGGAGCGGGGGGCGGCCCCAGTTATAAGAATAATTTACGGAAATTGAGATTTTTTCGTCGGAAAATCTCAAAATTTTCGCTGTAGGACCATAATTTTCCAAACTTTGGGCCCCGGCGCGGCCAAAAAAACGTCATTTGTCATAGCGTATTAGGAGAAGAAGAAATTTCTTAAAAAATTTCAAATTTCTTGAGCCTAATAAATAAAGAATGCTCGGAAAAGTCAGGGTCCCCTAATTTCCAACCCCCCCCCCCCAAAAAAATTTCCGCGTACGCCCCTGATGTATATATGTCATGAATATGCAAAGGGGATGAGGGATATTACCCACGTTGGAGGGTCAGCTACTAGACCCGTACTACCCGGCGATTTTGGATTGACGGAACGTTTTTCGCATACTTTTTGAGGTGAAAATGACGAAATTTTCCAGCGCTATGCGCCGGATTAGTATTTTTAGGTACTTTTCTTAGCCAAGTAGCGCCAAAAATTGATCAGTTTCTGTATTTTTTAGTCTTCAAAGTGAGATTATGCAGTCAAAACGGACTAAAAATGCTTTCAAAATGTGAATTGCCACGAAAGAGACGTTAAGCCTTTTGCTATTTCTGGACTTCTGAAATTTTAGCCATACCCCCGCCGACCCTAACCTTGTGCACCTATGATGTAATGTAAATATATGTAATTTAAATAATGCAAGCCCGGTAATCGATATTCTGATTAATTAATATTATTCTTTTTTTAACAATATAAGTAATTTTTTTAAATATGACCGCTTTACTGGCTGTAATGGGGAAATTTTTCGAAAGGCCGTTGGCTTTGGAATGGGCGCGCTTGTTTCTTGAGTTTGAAATCAAATCGATCTTCGGACAAATCGCACAAAGCCACGTCCAACCCCCTTCCTTTCTCCAGCCAATGACCGTTGAGCAACTGGCACGCTTTGTGAGCTTGGAACGCGTATTCGCACTCCAGCATGCTGTAAAAGCGCTCCGGTGCCCTAGTTTAGTAGGAGAAAGCAAAGCATATTTCAGGGGGATGGGGGATCCCCCTACCATGCATGCACATAGGGGAGGGGATGAGGGGAAGAGTATTAACCCCTCGAGGGGTCAGCCGGACAGGGTACTGTTCAGCGAATTCGAGCTGATGGAACGTTTTTTGCATTGTTTTTGAGGTCAAAAGCAGTAAAATTGTCAAAAGTGTTCCTACGCTTCGCGCCGGATTAGTACTTTTAAGTACTTTTTACTCAAAAAGCGCCCAAAATTGACCAACCATTGCATTTTGCAGTGTTAAGTAAGTGTCATGATGCGGTCAAAATAGAATAAAATGCCTTTAAAATGCGATATTACAACGAAAACCACGTTTTATAGGCTATTTTGACCATCATGATCGTTGAAACATTAATATATTTATGTCTTATCGATTACTTTTATAGTTAGTCGCAGAATAAATAGCCTAAAACGGATGACGCATGAATTTTTACTCTATTCTGTTAGATCTTTCGGTGAATTCACAAGATCTCTAAACTCGGGCCGGATAGAACGCCGAAAAGCTGATTAAATGTGGAACTGAAACTTAAAACTCGCACGTCAAAGCCAACGTAAGATTTTTCATGGCCTTTAGTCTTGTAAAGCGAGAATCAGCACTAAAATCATCAGGTTAATTAAAATAATATGCCGTAATCAATCGATTAACCTAATTTGATTGATTTTTCTGCGGATAGGTTTCATCTGTACAATAAAATGACTTACCAGTGATCGTACGGGGTCAGATTTTCACCCCGATCGGGGTCGGGGTCGGGGATGGAAAACCCCGGTTTTCGGGGTCGGGGTCGGGGTTGAAGATTAACAATTAACATTGCATGATTACATACCAATTTGAAAAGGATAAAAACGATACCTTCACTTGTTTGTAGAGCATACTAATAAAGCTGGTTATGTTCAACATTTTATTTTCATTCCAAGTTCAAACATGGTTTTAGCAATTTAGCATTACTTTCAATTTTAATTACTAATCGCTCTCGCTTTTTCGTATTCTTCCACACTTTTTTCATAACGGTTTTCTATGGCGCACTGATTGTAGAGGAGCCAATGGCGCGGAGCGCCGAAAATTTTCGAAATTTTTACCGTTTTCATGAAGAATTTACGCCTTTTTATTGACAAACAGTTCGGAAATCATAAGTGGCGCAAAGCATCAAGAAATTCAGTCATATTTTACCGCCCTAAGACAATAAATCGGCGGTGCTAAGCGCAGGAATATTTTGACATTTTTACTCTTTAAACTCAATTTATACCGCTTAAATCATACAGAACAGATAAACTAATTGCGGCGCGAAGCGCCGAAAATTTTTGAAAATTCCTAATCCTTTTACCTTTTCTGTCCTCCTAAAAATCCCTTTCAACATGTAGAACGAGATTGTACGGCTGGGGTCTGGGGTGGCGCTCAAGCGCCCCCAGCGGAGTCCAGAGCAGAACCCCCCGAAAATTTTATAAAAAAGCACTCTAATTTTTAATTAGTAAAGTTAAAATTTCCGCAAATTGGCAAAATCTCGCTTCTGAATTAAGTCCCAAAAACTTAAAATTGATGAACACCTACACTGCACAAAATTCTGAGCTGAAATGCGTTTTTCGACCTCTGCTAAGTATGTAGCGCAGCAACGGGTCGCAACCAATCAGTCATTGAAAGATGTATCAATGAGAATTTTGTTCTTACCATTTTCAGGCCCATTTGTGGCCTTCTTATTAACTAGTTCAGAAAACAGAAAATGCGCAAAAACACAAGAAAATTAGGCCTTTCCTTTCATTTAGAATAAAATTATGTGTCCTTGTAAAGAAAGATAAACAAAGCAGAGAATAGACAAAGTGGTACGCAAACAATTTCGCACTTTTACTATTATGTTCAACAAGCATGTGCAGTTTCATTCAATGAACTGATAGTGCATTAAATCACTAAAGTGCTGCGAAGTGCTGGATTATTTTAACAGATTCAAGCTTTTAAATTCATTGGATCTGTACAACAATAAATAATAATGAATCGGCGCGAAGCGCCGAAAAATTTTGACGTTTGTGCCTTTTTAAACTCAATGTTCTGGACACATTGCGGCAGAAAAATCAACATAATTTCTGAAAAATTCCGGGGGGGCATGTGCCTCCATTCCCTCCCCGGCTACGCCTGTGATTCCGCAGTAATTTCGGCGCACGTCATAATGGAAAATATGCGAACATGTATGTACGTCTTAACAACATGGCGACCAGGCGTACTTTTTATGAAATATCGCGAGTGTCGAGTTTAACATATTAATTTTGCTGGTGAATGAATCGTCCTTGTTCCGAATTTGTTTGCTATTTATACAATTCTTCTATGTACCAACAAATAAAATGCTATATTTCACCCCGAAAAAAGGTTCAACCCCGACTCGAAAATCATGCCCCGGTCGGGAGTCGGGGTCGGGGTTTAGGCCGGGGTTTTTCGGGGTCAGGGTCGGGGTCCCCGTACGATCACTGCTTAGCACGTTGAAAATTTCTACTCATATTTAAAACTGCCATCATATATTGAACGAATGCATCCTAGGTGTCGACTTCCAGAAATTCTATTATGAATTTAAAATTACTTCACAATATTTCACTCATTCCATAAATCAGTCATAAGCCATTGTTGAAAAATCTTAGGGAATCTTGCACTGTTCGAGGTTCAGCGCCAAAACACTAGTATTCAAGTCAAGTGATCTCAGGATCACGAGCTATCATTTGATACTTTCAAAATGTTTTTCCTTGCTCCTAGTTTTAAATTTAAAAGCCTTCATCAAGGTGAGAAACTTTTGATCTAATCTCTTTTTGCGCCTCTATTGTCTCTAAGTTACTATTGCAGCAAGCACCGGCAAATTTTCCGCGGGTTTGCCGCTGATCCTGTCATATATTACTTCACGTACTATGCCCCGGTCCCTGCTAAAAAGTCGGCGCCCTTGGGACCATAGGTGCACAAGGTACAGGGTCCGGCAAGGGGGGGGATCAAAATCCCAGAAATCCAATGTCAAAATAGCCCATAAAACGTTATTTCCGTGGTAATATGGCTCTTTTCAAAGCATTTTCAAGTCCATTTTGATTGCAACTTAGACAACTTTAACACTAACAAAGCACGGAAATTGGTCAGTTTGCCGGGCGCTTTTTTGAGTCAAAAAGTACGCAATAAGTACTCAATCCGGCGCGGGATCGCTGGCCAAATTTTTCCCAATTTCCCCGCTTTTGACCGGCCAAAATGATGCAAAACCGATCCGGGTCTAGCACGGAATCGTCGGACAGTAACTGACTGGCCTGGCTCCTTCAGGAGAGAAGTAGGGGTAATACCCCATCACCCACCGCTCATTTGCATGCATGCCTGGGTCATCCCTACTAGAAATTTGACCAAATCAGACAAAATTTGATCAAAAGATTTGTACATGTGACGCTCTAAAATTTGACTCTTTTGTGCAAATAGACAGCTAAAAACGCTAAAGCAGTACATTGTTGACTGTGAAGTTTTTTGAAAATTTTGGTAAATCGCGCATTCTAATGGTGGGGGTTTCAGTGGGGGTAAAAAATTTCTAAGGGATTAAACCTCTCCCAAAGATCATGATATGCTATCCTCCGGTTTTGAGCTGGAAAGGGAACTTAAAATTTTCAGCCCCTCCCTTCACCTGCTGCATAGCATGTAAAAGGGGAATGCCGGATCCTCTACCTGAAGTTGGTTGCCCCGTCGAACTGAGCCGAAAAATTCTATACTTTCCGCCAGTTTTCGGAGAAATTGCATTTTTCGGCCGTGTTTAAGTATTTTTGGTCATTTTTGGCCAGATATTCCCGATTATTTACCCACCCACTCCCTCACCCTCTAAAATGGCGCGGGAAGCCCCCAACCGGAATTTCGAAGTATTTTATGTATTAACAGCCTACTGTGCATGTCTGCCAAAGGCCCCCTAAAAATGGCCGGAACCCAAGCCGAACATACAGAGTCCGGATATGAAGAGGAGAGGACCAAGATCAAAAAAGGCTCGCCATTGGGCTCGTTCCTATTTCCGATTAAAAATACGTAAAAAGCTAGTTCCTGTTCAAATATTGGCGGGCTCTTGTTTAAGCCTTCGGGTAGAGGCATAGACGACTTCGTTTATGAATCATACATGATCTTAGGGTGCGTGCTTTAGCAGAACGTGTTCACACCCCCCTCAAAAATTTGTACAGCCTCCTAAAAATCTTTAAACCCCCCAGAATTTGCGATTTTCAAAAGCAATCGTAGAAAACGTTATGGATTAAGCGTTTTTAAAATCATTCAGTTTAGGAAATTTATTTCGCGCATTAGCTAAATTTAGTCCAAAACTTATGTTTTTGATGCGCACAAAAACGGCTAAAAAAATTTAATTTTTCAAACTTTCTGGCTTCACGCCTTGAACTACCACCATTCTACGCTTGTACATACGTACCTATGTATATAAGTAATCCCCATTACCCCCGTGACACGTAGATGACAAATAAGAAAGTAAATTTAAAAAAATCAAAAATGAAAAACAAATATGTAGATGAAGGCCAACCAGAATTTAATGTTGTCGAAGCATCGGACATCGGGAAATTGCCGACCAACGATGACACCGCACTGACTAAACAGATCAGTTATTACAGCCTAAATAAAAACGCCTTCATTCCATAAAATCGATATTTCATTGCTATGTACGTCTGTTAGAGACTAATGACAGTCATTGCAAGTAATGTCAGTGGATCATCTCCCAAAAATATATATTTACGTGTGTAAAAAGATCTGCATAAGGAATGTACAATGGATCATAAATGATTGTCGAAGAGAGGGCAAAAAAATCGTAAAGGCTCAGTTTTTGACTTCGCCGTATTTGTATTCTACTACATTTCTTCTAATTTTTTTGAAATATATTTTTCTTTAATCGTGCGTTCTTTACGCTCTAGAAAGATGCAGCATCGTAGGGAACGCCTGAAAATTATGTTTTTGACGCGTGTTTACCCTTACGAGCTCAAAAAAGCACTTCAAAAATTTCATGCCACCCCCCAAATCGAGCATGCTGTGCACTTGTTGTGGTGGAAATGTAGATGAAATCTTGCAAAAGGTTAAGCGCATAACGCCTTTAGAGCCATCTTTTGAATCCAGCTCCAGTCAATTCTTAGATGAACAGTAATGGTGGGCCTTATCATCGTTAAAAATCGGCTAAACTCAGCGCATTTTATATAGAAGAGGGCTGCGAAAGCTCACTTTCAAATCAGCCCCCAAAGCATACATGTAGCGGCTCGAAATTATGGGAGGAGGGCCCGGTCATTTTTAGGGAGGGGGTGAATGACTTATAATTTGTGGTCAAAAACGACCAGAAACACCTACAAACGGCCTAAAAATCGCAAGTTTTCCAAAAATCGGAGGGTGTCAAAAAATTGTCTGACTTTTGAGGGAATGAGGGACGACCAACTCTGGGTGAAGGATCCCCTACTCCCCCTGCTACATGCCCGCGCCAGAGTCCATCTTCCCTTCGTCCCCAACGCTTCAGAATTTTTGCTCCTGGGTCATTCCATGTCAAGTGGACCAGTTTTGAGAACCGTCTACACTCGACCATCTGTAATTTTGCTGAAATTTCAAGGGATGTACATATTTGTCAGAAAGGAAGCTCTGTGAAGTTTTAGCTTCTGCTCTAAAATATCAGACACAACAGCCTTTTTCGTAGAGGTCGCACGCACCCCGCGGCTCCGGTCAGGACGATTTTGCAAAGTTTCATATCTTCCAACTGTTTACTCTAATTAGCGATAACGCTGAAATTAGACACGGTATATCAACTTTTGCTAGAGAAGACGAAAAATGTAGTGCTATTACTCACCAGGCACATTATAGATGACAATTTAATCTCAAAGTAGCTTTAAAACTACAGCCATATAGAACGACTTGTCCTCTAATACGATGCAAAACCTTATAAAACCAAATCTATCCATTTTTCAAAGTCAAATATCTCAAAGGAGGTCCTCTCAATTCTATTGAGTTTGTTATTCTTGGAAAGAGCATATTTTTTTCTACCAAAACCATTTGTTTCCCATAGGTGTTTTTCCATTTAAAGCAAGAAAGAGGTTCATAAACACGGTGCTTTTCCTACGCGTAACATATGCTAATTTATTATTCCTTCTTAGGTTCTAATCAACTATTTGAAATTTTTAACCTGAAGAACACCAAAAGGAATTAGGTGATTCTAGTAGAAAAAAATAAGCTCTTTCAAAGTGTATCAAACTAAATAGACTTGAAAGACCATCCTTTTATGATGTTTGATTTGAAAATAGTCTTCATCACATTTTACACTATACTAGTGGGCAAGTCTCTAACAGGTATGCTAGCCATTGTCTGATATTACAGCAACGCAATGTCCTGCAGTTGGTCAGTCGATTGTAGGAAGAACCAGATGCCGGCGCTTTTTGTTTTTGAATTATATGTTGTCAAACTATGGCTCAAACTTCGTGCAATCTGGTTTTGAAGCCACTTTGAGGTTAAATTGAATGAAGTATTGTTTTAGGCATAAAGAGACTATTTTTCGTGATCATCAGCAAAAGTTGATCTAATGTGTCCAATTTCAGCGTCATAGCTGATTCGGATCAGCAATTGGAAGATGTGAAACTTTGCAACATCATCGCAGTCGAAGCCACTGAGTCTGTGGGACTCCACGGAAAGGGCTGTTGCGCCTCGGATATTTACACTATGAAGCTAAAACTTTACAGAACTTCATTCCCAACATGCATGTACATCCAAATCAATTTTCAGCGAAATTGGAGATGGTCGAGCGGAGACCACTGGTCCACTTGACATGGAATGACCATCCTCCTTACTTTTGGGCAAAAGATTTCGGCCAAATTATTCTTTTGTTGAGAAGAATTTTTTTACTTTCATCACTTCTAGCGCTAATTTTGCTATTCTCCCCTTCAAGCCACCTTAAGTAGGTTGCCGATTGGCTTAAAAATACACTTTCACGCAATAGCCCCAACTTACCGGATGCGTGTCAATTGGAATATTGCGCACTATGACTGATCTGGTAGTCGAAGGGGTCGTCGACTTGGGATTTCTGAAATAGTGGTTAACTATGCCGTTTAGGTAAAAACTTACAGAATAGCTAATAACATAATTTCTCACTTCCAGTTGTACACTTATACCATCTAATTTTTACGATCGAATGTAAATGAAGGACGGGTAAATGAAGGACGGGTAGATGAAGGACGGGGAAATGAAAATCTCCTCAACCAGTGATCGACCGGGTACCCGGGCCGGCCGGTCATAGCAGGCCCGGACCGGCCCGGCCCCGGCTGAAAACCACCGGGCCTCAACCGGGCCTCAAATAATTATCGTTAATATTTTAGACGTTTACTATTTCAGCTGTTGTCCGTATTTCTTACGAATTTGCTAGCCTGTGATTCTATTTAAATCCATTTGCCTTACTTCTGCTCACCTCTCATTATCATATACTTGTCAACTTCATATGTGCATTCATCTTCAAACAACGCTTCAATCAGAGGCGTAGTCGGGATTTCGGTTCGGTGGAGGGCATACACAAAAAAATTTTTAAGACTAATTTTGCATTGGATGTTAGTAACGTTATGTACCTATGATAAAATTGAGTTTTCCAACCTTTAGTAGTGTAGCCTAGCTAATTTATGGGTTTCTGACAATCAGAAATACAAAAATGTTAATCAGCGCGAAACGCCGGAAATTTTTGAAATTTTTACAGTTTTCATGTAGAATTTACGGTCTATTGACAAACAGTTCGGAAATCATAAGAGGCGCAAAGCTCCAAGGAATTTAGTAATCTTTTACTGTCCTTAACATTTTGTAGCCTGTGAATACAAATATTCTGTGATATTTTGCCTGATTTAGGCTTATCAAACGCAATGCTGAAGCTTTACAAAAAAGAAGGAACAATAACCAGCAGCGTCATGCGCCGGAAAATTTTGACGTTTCAGCTCTTTAAACACAATTTATACCGCAAAAATCATACAGAACAGACAAATTAATTTCGGCGAACCCTTTTTCCTTTTCGTCCTCCCAAAAACCTCGCTGCACATGTATATACAACGAAATTTAACAGCGAGGGAAGGGGCTGCGGTGGCGCGCTCAATCGCCACCTAGAAGATTTTGTAAAAAAAGCACTTTAATGTTAAATACTATCGCCAAAATTTTCGCAAAATCGGCCAAATCTCGGTTCTAAATTAAGCCCCAAATACTTAAAATTGATGAAGTCCTACATTGTACAAGATTTCTGAGCTGAAATGCGCTTTTCGACCTCTACTAAGTATAAAGCGCAGCAAAGGGTGCTGCCAATAAAATATAAAAAAGATAGATCAATGACAATTTTGTTCTTATCGTTTTCAGGCCCATTTGTGGCCTTCTTATTAACAAGATATAATTCAGAAAACAGAAAATGCGCAAAAACATAAGAAAATTTGGCCATTCCTTTCATTTAAAATAGGATTATGTGTCCTGTCCTTGTAAAGAAAAACAAACAAAGCAACAATAAATATAATAAAGACTCGGCGCGAAGCGCCGAGAAAATTTTTGACGTTTTTGCCTTTTTGAACTCAAATTTTCTGGACACAATTATTGCACTCGAAAATCAACAAAATTTCTGAAAAATTTCAGGGGGGGCAAGTGCCCCAAATGCCCTAGCTACGCCTATGGCTTCAATACGTGTCCTATCCTGTTACACTACACAATTTCAATTGACGTCAATGTACGCTATAGTTTGAGTTCTAAAATCCAAACAGCATATCTTCTATCCGACCATATCATAGTCGCTGTTATGTCTGAATGCATAAATTAATGCTCAATTTCCTTTAAATATCTACATGAAACCTTGTGCTTTTTCAAACCGTGTTTAGTTGCACGTGCATTTAAATAATGGAATTGCGCGCTATTGTATTAAAAACTTTGTTCTTGCTTGAATAATGCCACCAAAATCCTTGCTAACTTACTTAATTTATTCTTAGAAAGATTGAATAATTAACAGAGCTTAGAATTTGAAAATCTTCTTGATACAGCAATAAGCCTTGCGTTTGACAAATAACAAATGTAAAATCGATCTAAATATGTATCTTATGCATAACATTATATTGGAAGCAAGGCATGTTGTTAGCATATAAGCCCGGGCCCGGGCCCGGTACCAAGCCCGGCAGCAAAGCCCGGGCCCGGGCCCAGGCCCGGTGCGTTCCGAGCCCGGTCGATCACTGCTCCCAACCCCATGATTTTTGGCAAAAACTCGTTTCCTGGACCACTTTCAGGTGTTTTCGCCATTTTCAGCTGAAAACTGAAGGCCATAAACTGTGAAGTACTCGCCACGAGTGTTGACGCTCACATATGCGTCAGTTAAAGGATATACGTTTTGCACGTCGGTCTTATCCCCGCCCACGCATGGTCGACATGTTAAAGACATGTTTTTAAGAAGCTCTATCATTCTGTGACGCACATTAGAGCGACAACATGCATGGCGGCATACGAAAATTCAACGCAGTTTTGAAATGAAAACATGAATTATACCTGGAGAAAGAATTAAGAACACAAAAAATACGCATTAGCATCATGGTTTTTTTGTATTCGGCAAAGATTTTCCCAGTTGTACAACGACTTCTAGGGACCGTCTTGAAACATGTACAAAGATTTTTTGGAAGACAAAAATTGCAAAAAAGGTCTAGAATTCGCAAAAAGCGCCGAAATGAGTAATTGTGTGTTCTATATATCTTTATAATGGCAGCAATTGCATTTCAAAAGGAAAAATGTCAAATTTTCGGCGCTTCGCGCCGTTTTAAGACGATTCTTAGTTATTTTTGCACTAAGAGACCCAAAAATTAGCTAAAATACACTACTAAAAGTCGAAACAACTCTGTTTTTACCATACTAAAATCGCTACTGTACCATATTATAGTACCCAAAAATTTGTGTGTACAAAATGTACAAAGACTTTTGGGGACCATCTTTTCACATGTATTATACCAGACCTTTTACAAAAAAACACCGATCAGCATGCAAAGTATTAGAATTCTTGGACGCATAGGTGCGCAAGATCAAACTTTCTGGGGGCAAGTGTGTTATAAAAACAATTATATCGCTTTAAAACCATCGTTTTCAATTGTTTTGGCAAATATATAGCTTTTTTGGACTAAAAATAGCTGTTTAGCCTTTTGAAGCCGAGAAAACAGCGGAAATGCTTTCGAAACTCAGAAAGCAACTATACAGCATTTCTAAACTCACACGATTTGTTTCTGACATGTATGCTTAGAAGAATGCGGTAAAACCGAATTTAAAAAATTGTTCTCTTTAGGACTCGAATAGCATTAATTAGCATGAGCTCTCCCTTTCAAGATGATGAGAACTTATAAGAATTTTCAAAAACTTGTATGAAATTGCATAAAATAAAGTAAAATGGCTATTCGGCGTAAAACGCATGAAAAAGTGGTATTTTTGAAGGAAAGGTTGCAAAAAACATGACATTTTCTACGATTGTTTGGAGAATGAAAAATTCCGAGATGAAAAACTTTTTTGCAGCGGGTGGCAAGAGGAGTGAAAACCGTACATGTAACGGCTCGAAATTTCTGGTGAGGGTTCCCGGCCATTTTTATTTCGAGGGGTAAATGACCTCCAAGGACCAAAAAACCAAAAAACGGTCGAAAAATTTGAACTTTTTCTAAATATCAGAGGGGATTAAAGACTTCCTGGCTTAGGGGACGACCAGCTTGGAGAGGGGATCCCCATCTTCCCCTATTGCATGTATGGTGAAAAGCTGAAACCCTTCCCCGTGTTCAAGCATGCGCATGAAAGTTTAACTTACCTGCAGTATAACATTAAGCGGAGGTCACGGTCTGCGTAAGCAGCGCGCCAGTTTTCCCAGCTATCGATGTTGGAACAGACATTAAAATTTTCACTCATCTCGATTCGCTATTAATCGCATAGGTATTCAAATACTCGAATTATCAAGAAGCATTGAAAGCCTTCGACCTGATTATTGTCATTAGTTACCAACCGAAATATTTGTTCTTATTGTTGTTGATTTAAACATCCTTGAATATGAAACGGAGTAGGAGGGTCTATTTAAGGATTATCCATTACGATAAATAGTGGCGATTGGAAACGCTGTGCACGAGGTATGAGAATGCATAAGCATGATTATAGTAAGGCACCTATGACAAGGTGGAGCCAAAACTGTACACATTCTTTTCCTTTTACGTATAAACCGAATACCAAATAACCTTTAATATATTGCGCATAATAATACGATTTAAATGTTCAGGTATATTAGGTAGAATAACGATCAATTAATACTTTCTCTCATAAAATCCTGAGACCGATCAAACTAACACGCGCCCATAAAATGAAGGATTTCCGAAGATCCGAAGGCCGTTTAAACCGAAGTTTTCCGGATTAATACACATAGAGATGCACAAGAGGCCAAAATGGGCAAAAGTAGAGTAAGGTAAGACAAGGTAGCATAAAGACCACGTAAGTTCACAAAGTCTATGACAGAAAGCGGCGCGGTCAAAGGGTCAGCGATTCACATAAAATGTATGCTTAGCAAGCTATACATGCCTATAAAGGATAGCAAAAATGTCCGAATTAAGCGCTCAAGACAAAGTACATTTTACGAGCCCCTGGCCCAAACGCCAGATTATAGCGCAGTATAAAACCAGGGAGATCTAAGAAAAATTGCTCAGCTTGTGATGTATTGACGCCATAGTGCGTGCTTCAGCCTTCACTGCTGACGCTATAGGGCTCAGCCTTCGGTGCTGATGCCCTGAACGTGTGACTCAGCTTCTTGAGCTGACACTGTGATTACATCTCCGGCGCTCAGACTCTTAAGGTTATACCCTGAAATTAGGTTAAACTCAGTATCTTCAGTGTCGTCGTCATAGATTTTAGCAACGTCAAACCTCTCTCGCTTTCGATGCTTAACAACTTCTGTAAGTTAAAGTTGAAGCGTTAATCTACATTTTAAGTAAGTAAAGTAAGTACATATCTATTCATCGCATAGAAGGGATCACTATTAACTTCCAGACCCTTTAGATTAGGCGTATATCAACAGATTAGAGGAAAGCGTTGCGAAACGAACCTGAAACCTACACGAAGAAAACGAGTCATTTTCAGAATCATCGATTTATTGTTTTCTGCTGAGGCGACATTTGCGAAATTTATTTCTTATGAATGCACCGATATGAAAGTGGCCTACACATGCACACACGATCTCATTTTTTTGTATATTGATACCATAAGGATATGTGTCCAACAAGTAGGTGATCTACAAGTCAAAACTTATGAGCAAGAGAGCAGGAGGGCCTTTTTACCTGTCCTACTAACAAAATCTTTTGCTATGAACATAAGTCAAACGATTTATTGGTGGAAAAATACAAGACAAATACAATAGCGAAACGATGGAAAAATCATACGATTAAACATAAAGCAGACAAATATCAGCAAAGAGACATGCAATTCGAATGAATAGCACTTTGCATGCCTGCCTCGTGATAAAAGCAGATCAATACGAAATCAGATATATAAATCATACCAAATAGAAATAAATTTATAAAAAAGTTAAACTTCTGTAAATAATTTTAATTGATTCTTTCTGCGGGTCATTGCAGAGCATGGGAACTCCGGGGTAGCGTGAAATTTTAAAGTGGAGCGCCCTGGAGGGCAAACGTCAAAACAAGATTTTTAACTTGTCTGACGATTCTGCAATCAGTATAGAGCATAAAAACATTAAAAATTAAAAAAATCAAAAAAGGCTAACAAATTGAACAAAATATACTAAAAACATGAGTATATAGGCGCGAACCGCCAAAAATCTGATACTTTTGAGCAAACACTTAGCTAAAACTGTTAGAAAAACACTTTCTCTACGAATTTTTAGGAAATTTTGGGAAACTTTCGAAAAATCGTGAATTACGGGAAGATGAAGTTTTTTCTGGGAGGTAAAACCACACGTGGGAGTGGGAAGAGGGAGGTTTGGGGTACGCATTTCCCCCAGAATTCAATTTTTGAATGTTTTTTGTTTTTTCCGCAATTTTTTAATGCCAAAGGATAGTGCTCGATGAGAAACGTTGAAAAATAGTGTTTTCGCCATACCACAATTTTTAAGACCATTTTTTACGTTTGAAGAATATTGCACCCCACCAGCAGCATTTTGGTGCTGCCCACCTATGGGTAGGACCCCTTCCCCAAGATCATGCATTGCATTGCATGGCAACATTTAAACAATAATTAATAAAGGTTCTGCAAGCTTTTCAAATAAAACAGGAGGCAAGCTATTAGATCTGGTGAAAAGCGAACAGTGCACGTGTTTGACGACTTCAAACATAAGATGATTTTCGTCACTAACACCTGCACCACAGGTATAATCAAGAAGCAATAATTGGACCTTGCATAGGCATAAAGAAAACGGCTCAAAATTTAGGGGCTCCCGGCCATTTTCAGAAGTAGGGGGTATTTGATCTCAAATGTTTGGCCAGAAACAGCCAAAAAATTCGATTTTTTCCAAATCGGGGGAGGGGCGGGGTCAAAAATTGTCTGACTTTTGAAGGAAGGATGGGGGACGTCCAAGTTTGGGTGGGGGATCCCCTCTATCCCCTGTTACATCCCCTGTTACATGTATGTGCACAGGTATTAGGTTAGGTATCAATATCGGAATTATCTAAAAGCAAGCATACATGTAACAGCGTGAGTAGTGGGATCCTCCAAATAAAGTTTGGATTCCCTCCCTGCAAAACGAGAAAATTTTTGACCATCCCCTCCCCCAATTTTTTGACTAGATCAAATTTTTTGGCCGTTTTTAGGCGTCTTTTAGCCAAAAATTAGAGGTCATTTACCCCCCCCCAATTTCGAGCCCTTACATTTATGTCTAAAAGCCATATATGGCGAAATTTCGGTTAACGAAATACCCCAAAATTCAATTTACTTTGGCACCCCCCCAAATAGCCCAGCAGGGGACCCTCGCCCATAACAGCCATTACATGTTTCTGGGGAACATTTTGAAGCTCTAGAAATTGTGTGTGGTTGCGTAATGCCGTTCTGCGACGTTTTTTAAAAAATAAGCGGAATAAAGTCGCCGCTGCACGCTAATCACATTTAGTTTTGGCAATTAGATGACTTAATGATCACACAGAGCTACAATGTTTCTGGCGTCATAGAAGCTGCATGACAACAGTCTGTGGAAGATTCGGATCTCATGTGTTTCAAGCATTTTTTCGTCAATTTTTGAATGAAAATAAAAAGTCAAAAAGAGAGTTCGGGAATCATTATTAGTTTTAGCTGTCTTCCTATGTTTTCTACATGAACATAATAATACAAAAAGTCATTAATACAGCGTCCTCAAATATATAAATGAACCGAACTCGCCGATTGGTGAAGACGTCGGATTTTGAATCAATAGGTCCACGGTTTGAGTCATACATACATGAGCATGAAGGTGAATGGGGGTATTACTCCCCAGAGCTTTGAAAAACTGATACCTATACAGCGATAGTGGCCGAAATCCCATTGCTTTACAACCTTTTTTTGGGCTCACGAAAATAAGCTATACAGCCTCTTTAGGCTCAGAAAACTAGCTGTATAGTATTTTTGAGCTCAGAAATGCTATTTAGTTGTCTTTTCTGAGTTTCAGAAGGATATATAGCTATTTTCTCAACTCCAAAAAAGGTTTTAATGGCTATATTTAGTCCAAAAATGCTATATAGCTATGTTTGTGAATCCAAAAAGGCTATATAGCTAGTTTGATGGGGCCAAAACGGCTATATAGCTAATTTTCTGACCCAAAAAGGACTAAAGAGCCATTTTTATGAAGAAAAAGACACACACGATAAGCAAGTAAATCACATGTATAAGCTTGAGTGAAAAAGGAAAATCAAAGAAAGAAAGCTTGAGTAAGCTTAACAGAATTTACTTTTGTTTAGATTATATATTCATTCTGTATATGGAAAAACATATTGTTTTTTCTTTGATATTCCTTTCCTTTCTCATCAAATTAAAAAAATAATGTTTCTTCTATAGCCTTCTTCTCAATTGGTTGTAAATTTCGTCTCAGAAAAAATTCGCCCTTGTGTCAGTCAATATATGTCCTTTCTTACGCCATAATTTAGCTAATGGGGTGGCATTGAATTTATCAATAGGTGGACCATTTAGGCGCACACCTGGGCAAGGGGTTCAACCAGGTTCAACCGGGTATCAGCCGGAGCAGGTTCGGTACCAGCCGGAGGGTCCACCAGTTGCACCCTATGTTTTGTACAAAAACTTTTTTAGGCATTTTACAAGATGAGATGCCACCAACAGTGCAGCCAAAATCGGTTGCTGGAGTCCATAAATTGGTTGCTGAGATCAAAAATCAGTTACAGGGCTCAAATATTGGTTGCTGAAGGCTGAAAATCGATTGCCGGGGTCCAAAAATACTTGCTGGGCTTCAAAAATCGGTTGCTCGCACACATGGGCGTGGGGGTTTGGGGGTATGCACCCCCAGAAGTTGAAATACCCCCCCTCAGAAATCAAAATACCCCCAGAAAAATTTTTTTGCTTTTCTAGCAATTTTTTGATGCCATTAGATAGAGCTTGATGAGAAACGTCGAAAAATGGTGTTTTTGCCATACGATCACTTTTAAGACTATTTTTTGACCTTTAAAAATTTTTCACCCCCTCCCAGAATTTCGGTGCTGCCCACCTATGGTTTGCTCGGGTCTAAAAATCGGTTTCTGGGGTCTAAAAATCAATAGATGGGGTCTACAAATCAGTTGCTGTGGTCTAAAAGTCAATTAGTGGTATCCAAAAATTGGTTGATGGGGTCCTAATTCGATTACTGGGCTACAAAGCCGGTTGCTGGGGTCTTAAAATTGATTGCTGGTGTCCAAAAATCGATTGCTGTGGTCCAAAAATCTGTTGCTGAGGTCAACCAATTTTTGGAACCTACCAACTGATTTTTAGACCCCAGCAACCGACTTTTAGACACCAGCAACCGATTTTTGTAGCTCCCATCCGATTTTAGACCCCACCAAACACGTGTGCGTGGGGTGATTCGGGGTATTCGCTTCGCTCGCTCCGCTCGTCGCATCCCATTACTCATGCTTATTTTAAACGCTGGCACCAACATTTTGGTCAGTCCATGATACTAAGCTTAAGCCTAATCAGCTGGTAAACCAGGAAAACATTAGGAATACCTTGCAATCTTTATCGAAATTAACCAGCATTAGTCGATTGGTTGGCACTTTTGCAGTTTAGGACAAAACTTTTGAAGATTTTTTTCTTCCAAAACTATTATTTACTGGGGTAATTTTGTGTCCTGATAACGAACCCAGCATTCATTTTTGATTTCAGACAAAATTTGGGTAAAAAATCAGGTTTTTTGTCATTTTTGTGAAGAATTTCAAAAAACATTTTCTTCATTTTTTCGAGCATAATAGGGTAATTTTGCATGCTGATGACGAATTTAGCAATAAGGTTTTATTTTCGACAGAATTCGGGTGAATAATCACGCTTTTCTAATTTTTTCAATAATTTTAACAAAATTTCTTGAATTTTTCTTTTGAAAATTCTGAGATAATTTTGCATGCTAGTAAAGAATCCCATTTATTTTAATCCGAAGCGTCGGGGGACTGTGACTGAGCGGGGTTACCAATGTCTTAGGCTTAGGCTTAGATATGTGCATTCACAATTCACATTGATGCCAGCGCATGGGCTAAGCCTGTGATAAATGAAGCAAAAATTATGGAGCGAGGCGAAGCAAGCGGAGCAGTTTTTGCTCCATTTATGCCTTAGGCTTAGCCCATGTCTGGCACCAATCTGTATCTGCAAGCAATTGCTGCCGCCTCAAATTGAAAAATACCGCAAAAAAATTTTTTGAAATTTTTCACAAAAACGACAAAAAATCTTATTTTTACCCAAATTTTGTCTGAAATCAAAGATGAATGCCCGATTCGGCTAAACTTTACTATATGGTGTGAACGGAAAACTTGCAGATGTACGTGGAAAGGAACGATATTGATTGAAATGAGGAGGACATGCATAAAGAAAGTGCGGAAAAAAATTTTTATGAAAAACGGACCAATATTGGTGAAGATAGAGTTACTCAGGATATAGCTACATTAAAGTGAGGTATTTTACAGTTTACCAAAAATGTTCCGAATTTGGGCTGAAAACATATGTATCTGACATTTTCAAGGTCGCTGATTACGAAAAAATAACTTTTATTTTACGGAAAAAAATTTTGTTTGAAAATTTTTAAATTTGAAAAAACAATTTTTTGCATGTTCTTTCTGTCTAGATAATGTGAAAATTCAAGTTTCTGCTTAAATGACGCTTAGGCTTAGGCTTAGTTTATCTGAGAAGGTGTTTTCGGCTGCTTAGGTCGAGGTCGCTCCCGCTTAGGTCGAGGTATAGATGCTTAGGTCAACGTATAGATGCTTAGGTCGATGTATAGATGCTCAGGTCGATGTATAGATGCTTAGGTCGACCTAAGTTGGGTACATGTTATTCTGCATTCCACTGTTTGAATCTTCAAATGGTTGGAACTTTAAGATAATCCAAAAATGCTGTTTGAATCGTATTTAAGTAGAAATCTTTAACTGGATGTAAACAATGCTAAAAATAGTGAAATTAAAAAAAATTTCTTGAAAATTTGGGCAAAAAATTACAAAAAATTTTTCTTTAATCTTGGTTTCCACGCAGTATAACTTAATTTTTTGTAATCTGCGACCTTGAAAATGGCAGGAAAATATTAATTAGTAAAAATTGGAAACCTTTGATAAACTGCTAAAATTCCTTAAAGTGGCTCAAAATGGTGAATGTCGAAGTATGATGTTTGAAGTACCGTAACTCTGTGAGTTTTGTATGGATTTGGTTTATTATTTTTTCCGCGTCTTTTAGTGACACAAAGTATCGTTTTTGCGCAATTGTATGGCAGTTCTGCCGGAATGGCGCAAAATCGGTTCACACCATATTCTTCAAAAACTCCCTGGATTCGTTATCAGCGTGCAAAATAACCCTGAAAAATGGTACTTTTGTAAAAAAGAAATTTTCAAAATTTTTGCCCTCCTAAACGTGCAGGCACCGACCGGTTCGTTGCACGGCCGTGCGCTGCGCATGCGCTGAACAAAGCGTTCGGTGCTCACCATACAGTAAATTTATTAAGGAATATAATTGTGCAGAGCTGAATAACCTGTCTTCTTTTTAAAATAAATCAAATCCTGACAACGTGTGTTCAAGAGTATTAATAATTCGCCCGCAACGATCATCTTAAATATGCGCATCACGTAATTTAATAATGTCATTCATTGTTTAAAAATTGTTTGCCTTTTGCATTAAATAGATCACTGTATTTTCGCTAATGTTATTTGTATTACCGTTCTCAATTCTTCTGTTAGGATAGTTTCTGTTTTTTCCATTCCAAACGGTCCGCTTTTGCCTTACGGCTCAGTTACTTAAGTAGTATACTGAGTTACTGTAGCAGGCCAAGGGCCTATCAGAGCGCATCCCCACGTAGGTTATTGAAATCGCATGCATTCATAAAGTAGGCGACTTTAGATATGTATAATTTTTAGATAACCTATCTTACCTATGTATGAAGCCAACACTAATAGAATAAAATGAAAAAAACAATGATTAACACAGGAATTATGGCAAGCAGTAAAATTTGCAAGATGGCGCATAAATGTTCTTCGCTGCATTCACGACTATTAATTTAGCATTAACATCAGTTATCGGATTCGTAATCTATTACTTAGGGGCAACATTTTTCTTAAAAAATTGGCCTTCCGCAAATTGTTTAATATCTAATGCTCAGTGCGGAAAAAGCTTCTCAGTGAAAACTTTACACTTGTGCTAATAAGGCAATATTGGGTGTATAGAAACAAAATAAACTAGGTTCTGTAATGCTGACACATTTTAAGCATAATCAGTATGTTCAACCTACTTATTGGAGTAGCTGAAGAAATTTTGTTATTCGTCTCGAACCCTTTACACTAAAACGATCACAGATCAAGAAATAATGCGTTAAAAAGAAAAAATTCAGTTTCGAGATATTGTAACCTTCTACATTATTAAACCAATTGGACTGCACAGAAACCAAAATTGATTTAGCCTAGCTAAAGGACACGCAAAGAGTAAAAAACGCGTATATTTTTAAAGTATTGTACTACACGGTTAAGAGCATGCCTGAGCAGCGAAAATTCTGAAGTGCAAGATTCGTTGAAGTTCAAAAATGGTCTACAAATAGTGGTATGGCGATAAACACCATTTTTGCGACGTTGCTCAGCAAGAGCACGATATCGATTAATACTAACATGCGAATCAAAGCGGAAAAGATTTTCGAGATACCGAGTGCTGGGTAGAATTTTGATCTCACGTAACGGTGGGAGGCGGACGCCCCCGTTGCAATTCTAAAGCTTTGCACAACAACTGGTTAAGAGTAAAGAAAGTTTAAGGTCAGATTCGTAATCTAGAACTTTGGGGCAAGATTATTTTTAAAAAATTGGCCCTCTACAAATTGTTCGATAACAAATGCTCTGGGCGAAAAGTGCTTCTCAGTGAAAACTTTACACTTGTGCTTATAACGCAATATTGGCTTTACAGAAACAAAATAAATTAGGATCTTTAATGCTTAGGGCAGGGCACATTTCAAGCATAATCAGTATATTCCACCTACGGAGTAGCTGAAGAAATTTATTTTTTCGTCTTTGAACCTTCTACACTAAAACGATCACAGGTCAAGATACATTGCGTTGAGAAAGAAAGTTTTGATTCTGAGACATTGTAACTTTCATTATAGAACAAAAATTGACTCAGATAAGCTGAAAGACACGCAAAGAGTAAAAAACGCGTAGGTATACTTTAATATTTGGTACAACGACCATTGAGTGTAAAGAAATTTTAAGGTCAGATTCGTAAACTAGAACTGAGGTGCAAGATTATTTTTAAAAAATGGCCCATCGCAAATACCCGATGCTCTGCGTGGAAAAGTGCTTATTCGTATAAACAGCATGAAACAACATGTGTAAGAAAGCGCAAAACCCAGAAAGTTTCCAGCGAAGAAACGGCAGCAAGGTCAAAAGGTAATCATTTCTGTTCAATCTAAAGTGCGCTTAAAAGAAGTTCAAGCATATAAAAGAAACTAAAAGACAACAAGTAATTGCTACCTGACCAGAAGGGTCAAACAAGTATAAAGCCGGAAAGATTATAAAGAAAGGGCACCAGTATTTCCGTCGTCGTTGCTGCGTTTTTCCAATTCAGCATCTGACTTTAATTTTCCCTATTTTCGGCGTTTCGTAGACAGTGTCGTCCAAACCAAAATTGTCCGTTGACCTACGTAAGTTAGTGTGGTTATAAAGACTAAATAATAAATAAATTATTTATCATCCACTCGTCGGCCTGTTAGGACGAATAGGTTTAGCGTAACACTCGCACATTAATTTCATTCGATTGCTTCAACATTTTTTGCCGAATGTTTGTTAAAAATAGCTAACACGTTCTTCGTTTATGTCCTTCTGACTGTCGTTTTCGCAAGGATTTATCACTGTAAACATTGTTTGAAACTAAAGGCAAATGGTCAGTAAAGCAATATTTAATATACATACATACAAAGCATGTCGTCTCAGACTCATTCAAAAAATTAGCATAAAACAAAATCCATAGACCTCGGATAAAATTTGAAACATGTTTTCAGGAACAAGCTAAAATTCTCTATCTGATTAATCTATTCTCGTTGTTGTAACGGCCCGTTTACAAGTCTAGAACACGATTGAATTGGACAGAAACAAGTTCGAATTAACGTTACTATCATGTGTAAAAATGACGACTTACATATACAAAATAACTTCCATCAACGCGCAGAATCTTAACTTCTCCATAAAAGTAATCAAAATTTCATGAAAAAACAAGTACCTATGTTTATTGATTGAGTAATCAAAAATATCCGGAAACAGTCATTTTTCCCGAAAATTAAAAATCTGGAAGTTTGATGCTGGCTATAAAAGCCCAGGAGCATTTTGCGAAGTTTACTCTTTGCTTTTTTATCTGGTGCCAAGACCTACGGGTGGGCAAAATTTCACTTGTTTTTGTGGTTGTAGTCATCGGGACCGTCTGTGCACAAAATGTGTGAATCTTAACGGGAGTTACTCTTAACTTTCAGCTTGAGCAGTAAAATCGCTCTTCATGCAGAAGTTTTGTGAACAATGAAGTAGCTTCACTTAAGCTTCCTGAAGTAGCTACCATATAGTCTGTTTCACAGAAGTTTACATACATATGCATAAATTTTTAGAATTTTCGTCAACAGTAAGCCGGCGGGTCATGATCACACCTGGGCGTGTGGGGTTTGGGGGGTATGCATACCCCCAGAAACCAAAATACCCCCCGAGAAATCAAAATACCCCCCCAGAATTCAATTTTTAAAAATTTTTTCCGTATTTCCCGCAATTTTTAGATGCCAATGGATAGTGCATGATGAGAAACGTCGAAAAATGGTGTTTCTATCGCCATACCACCATTTTTAAGGCCATTTTTTGACCTTCAAAAAATCTTAAACTCCTCCAGAATTTTCTTGCTGCCCACTTATGGTCATGATGATCAAATATCAGATCAATGCAATAATCACAATCTGTCAGTTTTTTATAACAACAAGAACAACAAAGATTTATTGCAAAACGTACAAGACATGGTAAAAATAAAGACACAGCGTACGATACAAAGATATGATAAAACGACATATGACTAAAACGTCAGCAACGGGACACGCAGTCACGAAAGTGAAAACTTACGCGTGCCCCTTCAGATGAACAGAAAAATCGAAAGCATTGAGTTTGCGTTTAAAAATTTCTAAGCTAGGTGAATTTACAACATCAACTGGAAGTGAATTCCACAGATTCACATATCTATGACTGAAATCATACTTGAGAATATCTGAACGAGCAACTGGAACAGTCAGTTTAAGGTTATTGACAGAGCGAGTATAGTTGCGATTAAAAGCGAAAAACTCGTCACAGAGAATGTGTGATTTTCCATTAATAATCTGATAATAAAAGGATAAAGCAAAACGAATACGGCGTATTTCGAGACGTTCTAACGACAGACTTTTTAAACGATCATTATATGACAAACCACTGTTAAAACCAAAAATACAACGGGTAAACTTGCGCTGAACTTGCTCGATACGATCAATATCTCGAATACGATAAGGACTCCAAACGGTACAACAGTACTCTAAAAGCGGACGAACATATACAACAAAAGCACGAGACAAAATTTTATGATCACGAGAGAAGAATAACTTCAGTATCAGACTGGATCGCTGAGAAGGTTTTTTATTCACTTCATAATAGTGCTGCTGAAATTTCAAATTTTGAGACATTTGAACACCCAAATCACGGACACAGTCAGAATCAAAAGGTAAAAGTTGATTTCCAATAAAATATTGATGTTTAGGATTTTTATAACCCATGTACAAAACTGAGCATTTATCTCAGGTAGCGCGTTAGCGCGTACCTATAATATACTTGGATACCCCTAACACCTGTGCACCCCCCTACAGCTATAACGGGACACTTCTGGAAGGTGCGGTTTTTTTAGAAGAAAGATAATAAAAAAATTTGCTGCCCTTGTTTTTTTGTTTTTCTTGAAACTCAAAACTGACTGTGTAAAGAAGGTGTAAAGTTTTTGTGTAACGTTATAACATAGGACAAATTTTGGGACCTTTTTGTCACGGCATGTGGACAACTGAGTATTGATGACTCGAACAATTAAACAGCATAGAATTATAGAAGGATGGATTTTACAGAACAGAATTTTTTTGTTTTTTGAAATTCGCATTAGTTCTCGAATGGCAGTGTAAAGGGTGCGAAAATCTGAGGGTGAAAAAGCACTTTTTGGTCGAGTTTTCAACCTGATTATGTCTGATACTAAATCCAGTTATGAGTTTTTTCAAATGTTTTCCGACAGAAATGTAGAGCGGATCAAGGGCTACATTCTGCATATAAGCCAAGTCTTCTACGCTCTATGGTGAGTTAGATCCTGGGGTTTAAAGTTTACACTCTAGTGGATGGTGTAAAAAACGGACTTTAAGTATAATTTCTCTGCCAAATTTTTCCGCTCATAAGTCAGTGTAAATTGAAGACAGCATTAATAAAGTGCCTCTCAGGGGCTACACATCGCAGCAAACCGCGTTTAAAAAAACGCAATATTGAGTTATTTATGGGTGTGTAAAGTTCGAAATCAGAGGTAAAAAATGGGCGAAAAAACACGTTTTTTCCGAAGTTTGATTAATAAATCATACCAAATAATTTTTGCAACAGAATTTTGGCACACAGGAATATACTACGATTTAAAAGCTACAAATTGTACCAAACCGAATTCCTTTAAACTCAATGGGGAGTTCGGTACATAATTTTAAAGTTTACAGTGTTCTAAATGATGGAAAATACGTTTTTGTTGCGTTTTTGTTCGCCACTTTCTCCGTCCAGAAGTCGGGATAACTCCAATAGAATAAAAATAAAGTGTTTTATATCGGGTGCATGTCAAAGCAAATTGTCTATACATTAATATTTAGCGAGTGTAAAGTCAAAATTTTTGGTGTTTAAAATGCGTTTCTGTCTTGTTTTTTCTGCCTGCTTCTCCGGTTATGAGTCAGGGACACGATTATCAAGTCTAGAAATGGACCAGAAACCAAATTTGATATGCCAGTCTGGCGCATATGTTTACACTCTACAGTGTTGTAAAGTAGTTTACACCTATTGTTAGTTTGCCCATAGAACATTATGGAGGCTCAATTTTTTCATAAATATTAATTGTAATATCGGAACAATATCAAAATTACGAATCTGACCAAAATCTTCTTTACACTAGGTGTTTACATGAAGTTTACACTACATATGTATTTATCTTCGTTTTTGAGCATTCCAGAAACCTAATTTTTTCCTGGAGTCTAGAAATTTTCAAAGAATCAAATGTGAGACGTCACGTAGGCGCATTGGTTTACATCCAACAGTCATGTAAAGTAATTTACACTCATTGTTTATTTGTCCTCAGACCATTGTACTTGGGTATTAATATCATAGGTAGCGCGATAGCAGCTACCTATGATATACTTGGCGATCCTTTTTCTTATATGTTTATCACGGCGAGTGCGAAATTTGTGTCCCCCTCACAGCAACAACGGCACACACCTGGGAGGTGCGGTTTTCTTAATCGATGGATAATTAAAAAATTCGATGCCCGTGTTTTTTTCTTTTGTTTACACTCAATACTGAGTTAGCAATGAGCGTGTAAAGCGTAAAGCAAAAAATCAAATAATTTGCGGAGGGCCAATTTTTTTAATATTGTTGTTCCCAGCTGTAGATTACGAATCTGACCTTAAAATTTTTTACAGTCAATGGTTGTTGTACAAAAGTTGTAAAGTACACGTGTTTTTTGCTCTTTGCGTGTCCTTCAGCTTATCTAACTCAATTTTAGTTTCTGTGCAGTCCAATCGGTTTTATAATGTAGAGGGTTGCAAAATCTCAAAACATTTTTTTCTTTCTTATAACGCAATATTTCTTGATCTGTGATCGTTTTAGTGTAAAGGGTTCGAGACGAAAAACGATATCTCTTCAACAACTCCGCTCAAGTAGGCGGAACATGCTGATTATGCTTAAAAGGAGCCTCTGACCTTAGTGTTACAGATCCCAGCTTATTTTGTTTCAATACACCCAATATTGCGGTATTAGCACAAGCGTAAAGTTTACACCGAGAAGCATTTTTGCGCCCACAGCGTCGTGGAGGATGAATTTTTTAAAATGTTCTCCGTAAGTTCAGAATAACGAATCTGACCTTTAAACTTTTCTACAGCCGGTGTTTGTTGAGATATGAAGAGGTGAACTTTGAATTTTACCTACATCTATTTTCTAATGCCGATAGATAACTCCGCATTGTATATTTTTGATCAGATTTTTCGTATTTCAGAGGTTTTTGACTCGTCATTAATAAATAATTATTTTTATCATCATAAATACACTATTCTTGAACTTCAGTAGAATGATGAATATCTTTCAAAATAGGATAATCAAGCTGAAATCTGCTGATATGTCGAGTTGGCGCAGTGGTTGACAACTCCGTTCTCGGATGCGGTATTAAACAAAGAATGATGGGTTCGAATCTTCTGAATGCTGACTTTTTCATTCTTTCAATTCTTTTGGCAAAACCATGTACTTCATTTGACTCATATATCTATTTAGGTTCTGCGGATAACACTTTTTTGTGTTTTGAATTTCGCCTCAGTTGTCGAATGGGAGTGTAAAGAGTACGAAAATCTGGGGGCGAAAAGACACATTTTGGCCGAGTTTTCGACATGTTTATGTCTGCCAACAACTCCGCTTATGAGTTTTAGGAAATTTTTTCTGAGCAATCTTTTCTACAATCAATACGCAGTTAGTACCAGGGTTTTAAACTTTACACTCTAGTGGATGAGTAAAAAAACAGATTTTTTCCAAGATTTCTCTGCCAAAAGTTGGAGTTAATTAAATAAAATAGAAATAAAGTAACTTATAATGGCTACACGTCGAAGCAAGCCGCGTTCAAAAAAACGTAATATTGAGTTGTTTATGGGGTGTAAAGTTCGAAATCTGAGGTGTAAAGTGGGCGAAAAAAACAGGTTTTTTCGTATTTTTGATTGATAAATCATATCAAATATTTTGCGGAACATAAGTTTGGCACATACAAACCTACTACAATCAAAGGGCAACAAACTGGCCCGAACCGAATTTATTTACATTCAATGGGCGTTAGGTTCAGATTTTTAAAGTTTACAATGTGGTGGACAGTGGAAAATACGTGTTTGTACATTTTTTGTTTGCCACTTTCTCTGTTCAGAAGTCGGGCGAGGTCGAATAGGATAAAAATAAAGTAAAATTCTAGTTTTTTTCTACGTAAAATCAGAATTTGGAATCTGACTGTTAGTATTCTCTACACCTAGTAGTTGTGTAAAGTTTGCACTATTCATTTGTTGCTAGTAGTTTATACTACAAATTTATTTTACTACCAAATCTAAGCGTTAGTGTTCCTTACACTTGATATTTGCGTGAAGTTCTTGAATTTTGCCGAAAAACTTTGTTTTTTAATGTACCAACATCCTGCCTTTTCAATTTTCTTAAAGTTTAAAATCTTTTACAATTCTCTTCATAATTTAATGGTAGGTTTAAACTTTAAGTTTCTCATTGGTTTACAACTCTCGCTTAGCAAGGTCATTTTTCAATACTTTTTCATAGTGATTAATCGCGTTTAGTTCGGAATTGGTGGACGGCCCTTATTTTATTACTCGGCTTAAATAATCCAAGTTACTATCTTTTGATTATTTTCTTTATCGCAAATTCAAACACCCAAATTTCAATTTAAAAATCATGAAAATTATTTCATAATTTTTATGTAAGATGACTGGCTGGTTGAGAGCTCTTTTTTGTTGTTTTCATTGTTCATTGTGCTCGTAGGAACCAGAAAGAAATAGTTTTTCGCCATAGGTATTCTCTGGCGAAAACAAGTTAACAAAGCTTTTTGCGTTAATTATTATTTTGGTCCAAAATAGGTCAACTGACCTAGGGCGAAATTCGGGGCTACTTAATTACTACTGCGTTAGGTTTTTAGGGCATAGCTGCCAATAGCTCCGTAGGTACGGACGAATTTAGGTCCGAGGAGTTTGAGACCGTAGTTATTGAGAGTCGTATGGTTGAGTCCGGCGTTTCGCCCTAGCAACCTGACCAGCGCTAAGTGTAGCCAGGAACTTAAGTAAGTCCCGTAGGTACGTTATATGTAGTTTCCAAGTTAATTTAAATGTGGAACGACCTCTGTAACTTACAGGACTGTTTAGAATGTAACATATATTTACTCTGGCTAATAAAAAATAGTAAACTTTATACTTCCGACAATCAAGAGCATATCTAACTCACTTTTAAATCCTATGCAGTCTGATTGATTTCAAAAGGTAGACGGTTAAAAAATCGGAGTTTTTGAAAAATATGGTGTGAACCGATTTTGCGCTATTCCGGCAGAACTGGCGTACAATTGCGCAAAAACGATACTTTGTGTCACTAGAAGACGCGGAAAAAAGAAATAAACCAAATCCATACAAAACTCATAGAGTTACGGTATTTCAAATATCATCATTCACCATTTTGAGCTACTTTTAGGAATTTTAGCAGTTCATCAAAAGTTTCCAATTTTTACTACAAACATGTTTTTCTACCATTTTAAAGGTCGCAGATTACAAAAAAATTAAGTTATACTGCGCGGAAACCAAGATTAAAGAATTTTTTTAATTTTTCGCAGAAATTTTTTCAATTTTACTATTTTTAGCATTGTTTACATCCAGTTAAAGATTTCTACTTAAATACGATTCAAACACCATTTTTGGA